>MU189467.1:10326-51476 GCA_016904865.1 Pissodes strobi | reverse complement strand
GAATGGATCGACGCAATAATAATAGAAGAAGGTAACAACAGTATACCAGCCGAGTTGGCAGAAGAAAATGCTTATCTACGACAGCGCATCGCAACGCTGGAAGACAAACACCAGGAGACAATAATGGCGCCAACCCATGAGAAAGTAGTTTGCGATGGCCGCCAAAAAGCCCGAATCAGACAAACTAAGAGACAAAAAATAACATCCAACCGGAGCTGGGAAGGATTTCAAAACATTAGAGAGGAAGACTGGAATAGCGACTTATTTGAGCCACTGTCTGAGACAGATACAAATATTTGGGACGCACCACCAGAAGCAGTCGTAGTACTCCCGTGCAATTCCAATATTGAGACAACTCACAAGAGTGTTGGTAGGGCAATAGAGAAATTTGGATCTAAAGAGGGCCTAAGGAAACAAATAAATAAACCAGGTGATGTAGCAGTAATGCTGCACTCCGTAGGCTTCCCCACCACAGATGGAAAGTTCACTCACTCCAACAGGTATATAGTATAATCCTATACTGAATGAATGTAAGACTAGCGCCGAAGATAAAACCACGCTTGAATGTCTGGCAAAAATCAGGGAATGTGTTAAGACACAAAACATAGACAAAATTGCCATACCTGAAATCGATGACGTGAGGGGAGTCATGGTAACCAGGATGCTCCAATTTCTTTTCATTAATGCAAAAATCACGGTATACAAACAAGAGGCGCGTGTAAAGGAAGGACGAGGTAAATTAAAAAGCTTAATCGAAAAGCGAGAAAATGTCGGGACAACGCAAAGACCTAAGGATGATGCGATACTGGTGAAGCTGCCTGGTAAAAGTTACGCTGAGACACTCAGAATCATTAAGGCACCATGTCCTGCTCACAATAAAAAACGGTACAGACAAAGCGAACATCCTTAAAAGGGTTCTTGAGGAAAAGATACCAGATCTAACGACATCTTTGCTCCAAAAAAAGAAGGTCTTATATATAAAAAACATGGACGAACTCACGAATAAAGAGGATATGGTGACAAATATTGCAGCCAAGCTGGGAATAACACATGATAGAGTGGATGTAAGGGCTCTCAGACCAGCGTTTGGAAGCAAGCAAAATGCCACGTTGATATTAACAGACTCGGATGCTGACAAGCTAATACAAATGGGATCGATCAGAATAGGATGGTCGCTCTGCAGAATTTTAGAGAGGGTTAAAGAATCTCGTTGTGCTAAGTGCTGGGACAGTGGACATGAAATAGCCCAGTGTAAGGGGACTGACAGAAGCCAGTTGTGCCTGAAGTGTGGCAAGGAGGGACATAAAGCGTTCCAATCCAAAAACGAACCTTTTTGTCTGCACTGCAATCAGGAAGGACATCGTACTGGGGGCCCACAGTGTGTTAGTCGGAGGACAAAGATATCCAAACCAACACAACAACATGTTGAAGATCCTTCAAATTAACACAAATAGGAGCAGGCAGGCTATAGACATGGCCATAGCTATGGCCAAAGAATTGGAAGCGGCCATAATACTCGTTAGTGAGCCGAACGTCAATTTTATAAGGGACAGAAAAGACTGGATAAAGGGGATCGACCTGAAATCTGCAATCAAGGTTATGAGTGATAAAATATTTATCCAGGGCCAGGGGCAAGGACAAGGATACGCATACCTCACAGTCAGCGAATTTACCATCTATAGCTGCTACTCCTCGGGAAACGATGATATTCTTGATTTGGAAGAAACTTTGTTTCGGATAGGGCGACAGATAAGAACAAAAGAAGAAAATGCAATAATTACAGGTGACTTCAATGCTAAATCACCGCAGTGGGGAATGGATACAACGGACAGAAGAGGCAGAGTGATGGTGGAGTGGATGGCGACTAACGATCTGGTGGTCTTAAACCAGGGAGATAGACCGACCTTCCAAAGCTTAAACTATGGTTCTATCCTGGACTTGACCATTGCTACGGAGAAGTTTCAACCTCAAATCAGTCGCTGGGAGGTACTGGAAAGGGAAACATTAAGTGACCATAATTACATTGTCTTCGAAGTTACGACCGACAGAGTACCTTTTTTCAGGACACTCATCACCAGCACCTGCGGCTGGCAAGTAAAAAAACTAGATATGAACAAACTCAGTCAGGTCCTGAACGAACTTGGTCCCCGACAAGACCTACAGAATACAAAAAGTCTCTCCGAGCAACTGATAGATATCTGTAACTTAGTTATGCCTAGAAGAAAGGCTGATGCCAGGAGAAAACCGGTGTACTGGTGGAATGAAGACATTGCCAGTATCCGCAGAGAGTGCCACAAGTCGAGAAGGGACTACACCAGAGCGGCAAGGCGTGAACCACCAGAATTGAGGGAAGCTCTATGGGAACTCTATAAAGAGTCGAAAAAAAAGAACGGTTCAAGGGTGGCAAGAAAAAATGTTGGAAAGAACTATCTGATAAAGTCGACTGTGATATATGGGGTGATGGATATAAAATCGTTATGAAGGGTATACTAGGATACCCCCCTAGGACAAACCTCTCCCTGGATGAGATGGAAGAAGTGGCAACCCATTTATTCCCCGAACACCATCCTGTGATATTTAACTGTGATAATAGATATAGATTTTTAAACTTTACAATAGAGGAATTAAGGATAGCTTGCAGCAGGCTGAAAACCAATAAAGCTCCAGGACCAGCAGGAATACCTCCGGAAATAATAAAGCTTGTGACAGAAAATCAACCAGAATTAGTACTGGCCACATACAACGAACTGGCATCTAGGGCATACTTCCCAGAAAGCTGGAAAGTAGCAAAAATCCTTCTTCTTAAGAAGGGCGATAAACCAGAGCAGAATCCCTCCTCGTTCAGACCAATATGCCTCTTGGACGTGGAAGGTAAACTATACGAGCAACTCTTGGTGGGAAGACTTAACAGCGAAGTGGAACGCACTGGTGGGCTATCCGAAAGACAATTCGGATTTAGGCAAAAAAAGCAAACAGTTGACGCAATCAACCTTGTCCTAAGAATTGCGAGGGAAGCTGAAGACTTTTCACCAGCACATCGAAGGTTGTGTGCCGTTATCACCCTGGATGTCAAGAACGCCTTTAATAGTGCATCCTGGCAGATGATACTGGATGAATTACGACGAAGAAGAATAGACGAAGCCCTTATTGGTATCGTCGCGTCCTACCTATCTAATAGACACATCCTCCTGGTAAATGGAGAGGGTGAAAGGAGTCTGACCATAAGCAGTGGAGTACCTCAGGGTTCCGTCCTGGGTCCTACTCTTTGGAACATCCTATATGATGACATACTACAGATGGAGATGCCGGAGAATGTCACTTTGGTGGGGTTCGCTGACGATGTAGCGATGGTAGTCACCGCAAAGTCCGAGGAGCTGCTGATGTCTAAAAGCAACACTGGCCTAGAGAGAATTCTAAACTGGATGGAGGGCCGACGCCTCCAACTGGCTCCTGAAAAAACTGAAGCAGTGCTACTTACTCATAAGAGAAAGATTGGACCAGTGTCTTTTGAGGTCCAGGGAGTAACCGTGAGACCGAAGACATCCTTGAAGTATTTGGGAGTGCACCTAGACACCAAAATGACTTTTTCAGAGCACATCAGCTGTACAATCAAGAAAGCTGAAAAAACGGTTGCAGCATTGTCAAATTTTATGCCGAATATCGGCGGAGCGAGAGCATCAAAGCGACGAATTCTGGCGTTGGTAGTGCAGTCGCAGCTACTTTATGGAGCACCCTCATGGCACACCGCCACATGAAATAAAACTCTTGTGGCCAAACTCGAACGGGTTCAAGGAACAATGTCTATACGTGTTTGCAGCGCATATAGAACCATATCTACGATTGGGGTGGGAGTCATAGCTGGTATCCCACCGATCAAATTACTGATCGAAGAGAGAAGAGACCGACACAATGGCTTGGACGGAGCTACAGCAAGAACAAACCTCCTGCGTGAATGGAAGCTAATATGGGATAGTGCATTAACGGGTCGCTGGACACATAGACTCATACCGGATGTAGAGAGATGGGTCAACCTATCATATGGAGAGGTGGATTACTTCCTGACGCAGGCGCTATCTGGACATGGATGCTTCAGGAAGTACCTATTTGAGCGAAGAAGATCAGAAACCAGAGATTGCCCTTATTGCCGTGACGAAGACGACGCGGAGCATACACTTTTTCAATGCCCGAGATGGGAAGGTCCCCGAGCAAGATTCCAGCGTAAGACGGGTTGGATCTTCGATGCAAATAACCTGATTAGTTGCTTGCTACAAGGTGAGAAAGAATGGAAAGACGCGTACAGTGCCGTTAGGGATATAATAGAGACCAAAGAGAAAGAGGAGAGAGATATTAGAGACTGATAAAACCATATATGCGCAGATTCCGTACCACGAAGCCTATACTCATGCTACCTTAAGCAAGACAAATGTATAAAGACAGCCCCCCTGCACCGAAGTAATGCGAAAGCGGTTCCAGTGCATGGGGAAAAGTAGGGGATGGGAGTTTAGTGGGTCGGCTATGCCGGAGTCCCACACTGTCCAGAGCGCTAGAACAACAATTTCTGGTCGTGCTCAGATATGCATTCTCCTAATCCAAAAAAAAAAAAGATAGATAGATAGATAGATATATAGATAGATAGAGAGTTTTTTGACTACGTTTTGTAGAAATACAATTGCAGCAGGTCAACATAGTACTTAGCAACTAACAACAATAAAATGTACTTAAGACTAATCTAACCTAACACATATAGTAAAGGACGAATTACCTAGATTGTAAGACAAAGTTTAAGTTCTTCGGTTTATGGTATAAAAACAATACAATTAATTAAAAGAACGGAGTAAAACGCGTGTTTTATGAGGTAGCCTTTAATATGAGCTTTAAACACGTTAGACGAAAGTTTTTTAACCAACACTGGGAGGGCGTTAAAAAAATGAAGTTGTAAAGAATTTTGTGACGATTTCTTTAGCCGATACCTTGGTGGTCTCATTAGTTCTGCCGAACGGATTGTATAATCGTGATACGACGAATTTAACTTAAATTTATATTTATTTTTATGGATATCCAATAGTTGGTGAAATATGTACAATGACCGTAATGTCATTATTTTCAAATTATTAAAGTGTGGTTTAAATGGTCCCGAAAACCAGCACCAGCAACCAAGCGGACAGCCTTCTTCCGCATTCTAAATATAGATGAAGCATAGGAAGATTAACCCCACAAGACAACTCCATAGGATATGTGAGAATGGAACAAAGAATAGTAAACAGTCAAAAGTGAATGACTGCTCACCATTACCCTCAGCTTTCTGATCAAAAAAAGCGAGAACGAGAGCCTACCCATCAGGGATGAGGCATGTGCTCTCCAATTTAGATGATCATCTAAACGCAGTCCCAGGACATTAACACTATGGCCATAGGCAGTACCAGTTGTGGTAGAAAAAAATATTTCCTGGATCTTATCATTATTAAGTTTTAAACAATTTTGGGTAAACCAACTCAACTCTAATTTTACTCACATTCATTCCACTCCTCAGAGTCTCCCGAGATTTAGCTCTGCATGCAAATGTTGTATCATCCGCATAGCAGACACTCTTGCCAGGTAAAAGGTATGCAAACAGATCATTAATATACACTAAAAAGAGTATAGGCCCCAAGACGGATCCCTGGGGCACTCCATTCTCCACAGGGCATACTTCAGATATCTCACCATCCAAAGTAACACACTGAGTTCTGGATGTTAAGTAAGAACTTAAAAGATTAACCTCTGATACCATAGCCTGATAACTTGTCAAGTAATAGTTGATGGGAGACACAGTCGAACGCCTTGCTCAGATCACACAAGGTTAAACCTAGATGCTCACCTGCTTCTAGGCCCTCGACTATGTCCTCCATAACCCTGGCAACTGCTTGAACCGTGGAATGGTTCCTACGGAAGCCAAACTATGAGGAGTGCAAGATATTAAATTTTTCAAATTATGTATCTTTCCAAAGAGAGGAATTATAGATATTGGACGATAATTCGCAGCGCATCACCCTTGTTAAATATAGGGACTACCCTAGCCATCTTAAAGGAGTCTAGTAATTTACCTTGACTTATACACATGTTAAACAGATGAGTTAAAGTTTTTACCAAATACAGGCTTATCCGCTTATCTGTTTAAGAATATTAGTATTCAAATCGTATATATCACAGCTGTTAATTCCTAACATCGCTTTCTATGACCGGCAAAAGCACAAACGATTGGGGCAGGTCTGGGATATCCTTCAATAAAGCGCTCTGCAGTTCACCATTGACAGGAAGATTCTTTAAAATTTCTGAGGCTACCAATACAAAATATGTATTAAAATCATTAACTGATATATTATTGTTGATCTGTTTCTTTTGCTGCTTATTTCTTTTAGAATTTATAATTTTCCATATATCCTTACACTTGTTTCGGGAATTACAAATATATTATTCATAGGCCTGTTTTTTTTTACTTAAAGCAATGGCCCTGTATTCGGAATGCAATATCTTGTACAGATCTGTATACACAGGATTTGACGAATCGTCAGACATAAACTTAACTGTGGACAGGGTCTCCCTCTTACCTTTCAAATCGTGATTAAACCATCTCACCGGTGGCTTATCGTCAGTAACAGTACTTAAAGGGAAACTTTCACAAATTAATACCTGGCACTTGGTCAGTAAAAATGCAGCCATATATTCTATACAATCAGACTCACAAAAACCATTCCAGTCATACATTCAAGGCCATTTGTCAAACACGCAATACTTCCTGATGTAATTTTTCTAATTTTGCGTCTTTGCACTATGTGGTCTACTTTAACTTGCACAGTAATAAACTGGCCATAATGATCAGAAAGACACGGGTCAGAAATACTTGTCCTAAACCTATCCCGACTTATATTTGATAAGATGTTGTCAATGCAGCTCCGAGAGCCATTGAAAACCCTTGTATCATCCGTTCCTGTAGCAAAAAGACCATAGCTGTCCATTGTACAGACTAAATCAGACAGAACGTTTGAATTACCCTTAAAATCTATATTGAAGTCACCAAGTATAAAGATACTGTCAAACTTATCAGACAAATAATCCAAGAGCTGGTCAAATGATTGCAAAAATAATTCACTATTGCCAGAGCAAGACCTGTACACAGTGACTATTACCTCCCTACTGGTAACCTCTACAGCACAGAATTCTGCATCTATCTCTTTACAGTAGGATTTAACATCTATAGACTTACATTTTACATTATTTTTTGCAAATATGCAAACACCTCCATGAATGTGCTCTTTCCTACAAAAAAAGGATATTAATTTATAATTATTTACATTAATAAAGCTTAGTGTATCAGATCTACACCAGTGTTCACTAATGCATACAAAATTATAACTAAAGTTGATTAAGAATAGTGATAGTTTATCAATCTTATTATTGATCCCCTGTATATTAATATGAAAAACTTGAAGCTCAAATTTGACGCTTTCGCGATTTAAATTTTGACTAGGAGTTGAGGTGTTTAAACTCCTTCCTTTTCTTTCCTTTTGAGGTGAAAAAACTTGTTTATTTTAGCACCTTCGGGCCATATTGTTGGGTCCAAGAAAGCACCCGCACTGTCATGAAAGATACCGACCTTAATGAGGAGTATCTGTCTGGGTATTTAGAGTCTAGCCTCTCACATGTGGCTTCAGCAAACAAAGTTTTTAGATAACTTACCAGGTTTTTTCAGAGGTGTTTGGATCCAGTTGATACACATGATATTATGAATAGCTAGGAACTGCTTTTACGGTTGCACCCATCGACCCAGTTCCTACCATGGTTTGATTCCTATGCCTTTTCCTGCCATAGGAGACCTTATTCCAACCGCTTTCGTGATTTCCCTGGGCTAAACCTGTTATATCATTCTTCATTTGTTGTTGTCGTATTTCTAAAACAGCATTTGACATTTGCTGTTGGGTTATGTTACCACGAAGATTTACTGGTTGTCTATTGTTCACGGTACGTCAGCCTTTCTTACCAGAAGCGGAACCACCGGATCGATAAGACTGCTGCCTTTCCTTTGCCGTCATCGATGTTGTTGATGTCGATTGCTGCAATGTAGTTTACTCGTTCGCCAGTCGCTTTTTGTTGGCATTACCACTGCTGCCGCTAGATGGACAAGAGGTTCTTCCTACAGGGAATGTAGTATCTGCCAAGATATAACTCGCCTCATCGTGGTTATTGATGAAAGATGGCGCCGCTGTATAAGCTGAAATAGAAAGTTTATTTTGACATTGAAATATATGTACGTTATTCAGTAGATTCTTTGGTTCAACTAATGTTTCTATAGTTAATTGTTGGTTTTTAATCACAATATCATTCTGTGTGCACAGCTGTTTCAGGTAAGATACCTCCAAACCATGATTGTTTACATCTCGAATCACAGTTTGATCACTATCGCTCGGCAAGTTCAAGATTTCAGAACACTTTTCACAGTCACTCGACGCATTAACTTTAAACTTTTTTACAAATTCCAATAGAACATCACTGGTTATACTTTCCAGCAAAGAACCGTTAATTAATAACTCGATTAATTCAGGTTTTTTTTAACTTATTGAGCTCCGTCGTTAACACATGTATATACATATTTATTATTGAGAGTAACACAAGTGTACACGTGGGATATAGTATATAAATATCATAATATCTCTGAAATGAGTATGCGTCATTCGCCTGCATCCAACGTACTTCTTGCTTGTACCTATTTAGGAAGCTACCTATGATCATAGCAGCTTTGACAAATTTATTAACAAACGTCAGGAAAAAAAATCAGGTGGGGGTACGGCATACCCCCACGTGTGCACTCCATGGTTAAATATTAGATAACATTACTTGGCAACGAAAACACTTATCAAATGTGCCTAATATGAATCAAATTTAAGTTAATTTTAAATATACAATATATAAAATATATGATATAATATAAAATATAAAATATATATTAGGCACATGCCTTTGGGAGTCATTCTTCCATACTTAGCGTAAACTTTAAATCTGGCTATATGTCATTACAGGAGCGCCGCCAGTTCCTCTTATTTTCCTACGCTAAATTCCTGCTATTAAAACCCGGCCACTCAACCTACTTACAACTTCCTGACTCTCGCTCCCCTCTGGAGCCAACTATCACTGCCATGAAATAATTAACCGAGTTTCCATATCACAATCGCTAAACTTCAGAACGAATTATTATTTATTCTCGTCGCCAAACCCTCATATATTGGCGGGAGAAATATCAATTCTGAAATGTTCTTCGCGATACCGAACACTATGAAAAAAGATATGATTACGAGTAACATATTAATGAGAGAACTTGCTCAAATGATGTAGTGTACAGTTCTCTCATATTGAATTGGTTGCACTTCTCTCTATGCTACTCATAGATGTTAACCTTGCTTTATCTCATCTTTAAACCCACCCTGGCTTGTTTTATAGAGTTCTTTGGCTTAACCTTGGATGGAGAAGTGATGAGATTATCCCCCTCCCCTCTTAAATAAGCTCACCAAAACGAGTAGCTCTGTACGTGTTTCTTCAATTTGAAGTCCAGTGTTTTAAGGAATTAATCAAATTAACAAACTAGTACTGAAAGAAGTCAATTCAAATATAGTTAGTTTAAAACATATAAAAGTGAAGTACAGTTGTTTCAGTCAATTGCAAAAGGAAAATACATGCACACGAAATTCTTGCAATTACAAATTTTGTTTAGATTGCTTAACAGAATAGTTAAAAAGGAAGATGTTTGCCCATTGTATGGAAGTCATCTCGAGTGTATTAATATAAAAGAGACTAGGCCAAAAAAAATTGTTATGAAAGAAACAAAATCAATTATAGATATTTTGGAAATGATCCTACATGATTGGAATGGTATTGAAGAAGGTGATGATGACAAGCTTATGTCATCTCCTTGTCATCAATCTGCTAAATAAGAGGGGATTTTACATTTATAAGAAACAGTTATACTTGCGATCAGTCGCCATCAAACCTTTATCAACAGACCAACAAAGGATTGTAATGTTTTCTCACAACAAAAAAATTTTTTACGATTTAATGCTAGGAGCAAATCAAGAACTAACTCTATTTTTACGGATAGAATGCAAAAATCGCTTTTCGATACAACACCATAATATTTTCTTTTTACGTCCAGCGATAAAAATCTTCCGTTTTTTTTATTGAAACTTCCGGTATGGTCGGCATTTACCCTTCCGAAACCTCGTTTCCGCCTGAAGGTTTAAGTCTCGAAAGAAGAATATATTTTAGAACAGAACAGGGAAATATAAACGTGCCAAAGTTTTACACGATTCTGGAATAATAGTCAAGTCATACCACTATAAACGGTAATTTTGCTCGAAATTTTGAATTTTTACGGTGTCAGTCTTGGCTTGAAATATATATTTTTACAATTTTCTTTTCATATCTTTCAGTTACAGTTCGTTAGTTACGAGTCACGAGTTCGAAAACATTTACCGCATAGGCTGCCGCTTTTCAAACATTTATTTCTCAATATGAGCACGTTAGCTTTCGGCCTGATTTTCAATTACGATAGCCCAAAAGATTTGATTAATTTGTAAATTATACAGGCTCTATGGAAAGCTGTCTCTAAACACTTGCTCAGGAGAACGGTATTTGGGCACCTAATTGATATAAATTGAAAATTGTATATATTGTTTAAACGAAGCAAATTTTTTTAAATGTTTGTTTCATACCATGCTTTGTACTATCTGCCTTTGTAAAAGGCTCAGACTTCTCTAAAACTGTATACAGCTTTAGACATGTCTGAGCTCTATACAGCTTTCGGCAGGCATGAGGCTCCACCGATTTAAACAATAGAATTACGTTATTCTATTTAATACTAAAGTTCACCTATAATATCACCTCACACTATAACGTATGTAGCCAACCTTCTGCGGCACGTCCAAACCCAGTTTCTGAGAGGTGTTGTATTTAGGATGGGCCTGCCGGTCAAAAGCCGGCGCAGTGTACGGTTTATTTTTGGTGAATTGTTTTGCTTCTGTATTGTAACATGCCACCAACCTGGATAACCAAGAACTTTAGAATCCGAGAAATATTTACTTTTTACTTAAGGAACACGACAATATTTATATTTGACTTAAGGAACTGCAAATTTTGACCGTTTGATTAGACAAATTCAATTACTCATCTGCTCCATATGATTATCTGACTCAGGTATGTACTATTTTCAATATTTTCGTAGTACGAACTTGGTAAAATATGTTCAAATTCAAATTCAAATTCTTTATTAACGCATGTAGCATTTAAATATAAAAATACAAAATATAAAGAGAGTAATCTAAAATCTTAAACAGTATACATTTACAAAAAAGACCATCTACCACTGCACTGCTTTTCTCACTTTTCCTTCTAAAACGCTAAAGCTATCATTAAAAAAGTCAATTTCATCGCACTTCTGCACTACACTGTTTGCTCTCATACACATATGAGTTATAGGTAAATTCACACTATAATTAGTCCTATGAAAAGGAATATGAAACAGTGTTTTGTTTCTTGACTCCTTTGACGGTATCAGGTGTGTTAATTTGATTATTAATTATTTTGTAAAGTGTGCAAATACCAAATATAACTCTTCTAGATTCGAGTGGAGTTAAATTTAATAGAGTCAATTAATGTCTTAATAAGGAATGCTAAGTTTGAGCCTTATTCTTTCCATAAATGTTGTTTGAATTCTTTCTATACTGTCTCTGTGCACATCATAGCAAGGTTGCCAAACAGAGCTAGCATATTCAAGTAAGGATCTCACTAAAGCACAATAGACATCCCTCATAATAAAAACATCATTGACCTCCCTTAGACTTCTAAAAATAAAGCCCAAAAGACACATAGCTCTTTATGTTATTTTCTCAATATGAGACACAAAGGTTAATTCACTGTCAAGCCATACTCCTATATCCTTCACTAGATTTGTTCTCTGTAAATTTGTAATATTTAGTGAGTGCTCATAAACCAATGGGTTCTTAATTTTACAGAAGGTTATAACTTTACACTTATCAGTATTGAGCTTTGAATTATTGACATTGCACCAATGAGAAAACTCATTTAAGTCTTCCTGCAATGCAAGGCAATCACCCCCATTTCTAATAATTTTAAAAATTTTCAACTGCAAAGCCAAGAAAAATACAATTAACAAAAACATTCTTAATGTCATTTACAAAAATACTGAATAGAAGTGAAGACAAATGACCCCCTGGGCAACACCTGATGTAACATTTATTTCTGTGGATAAATGATTTTTGATCTTAACCACCTGATATCTATTTGTTGCATTACTCTCAAGGCATTTAAGTAGGGTGCCATGTAACCAATTGACCTCAGCTTGCTTACTAAGATTCCATGATCAACTCTGTCGAACGCCTTTGAGAAATCAGTGTAGGCAGCGTCCACTTGATATTTATTCTCAAAGGTATCCAACAGAGTGTGCTCATATGTCAGGAGGTTAGAAACAGTTGTTTTCCCTTAATAAAACCATGTTGCTCATTAATAATGATATTTTTGACACGCGGGGACAGCTTGTCATAAATTATTGACTCAAAAACCCTAGCAATAACTGAGATCTTGGAGATGGCTCTACAATTCTTGATATCTGACTTATCCCCATCTTTAAAGATCGGTGTTACATATGATCTCTTCCAAACAGTAGGAAAAATACCTGTGACAAGAGAGAAGTTAAAATTTTTACATAAAATACATTTGAATTGAATTCCATCGGGACCCACTCTAAATTACTATTCAAAGATTCAATTTTATTAAAAACTTCTATAGAACATACACTAAAACTACTTACATTAATACACTCATCAGACTTAAAATTTTCATTAATACAGGAGCCCTGAATTTTAGAATAACAGAAGAAAAATGCTGCTTAAACAGTTCAGTAATGATTTGTGGATCATCTGTTTCAACATCATTAAAACACATTCCCCTTTTTGGAATTGATAAATTTCCAATGGGACTTTTATCATGCAGTTGGCCTTGAAGGGTCTGTACAAAAGCTTGAATAAAATGCGGCATTGTGATCTTAAATTTGAAAACTTTACATAGCTTTCCTCGGTCTTTAAGGTTTTAAACATCTTATGACTCATTTTCTTTTCAATTATTAAATTTTTTAATACATGATTCATCCATTTTGGAAATTTGGGTGTTTTAAATCTGGAAACCGATGTAAATTGAACAAAAATTTGATTCAAGATTTCATAAAACATAGACACTACATCATTGACATCGGCACATTCAGACAAAAAGCTCCAGTCAACCAGTGACAGACAAGTACATATATGGTTAAATCTGCAAACTTATAATTAAGGTAAAAATAATCACACAATGGCTATATGTCTGGGTTATTAATTTTAAAACAACACTCAAATGCAGGGTGTGGTAAATCCGGTTTTAACAAAGGTTGGGGACATACATTAACAATAACATTTGGATGATTACAGAACATTAAATTTAAAAAGTTGGCATTGTTATCAACTGAAATAACCCTAGATAAGCAATACAATCTGCTATCGGTATTACTTAATTTCCTAGTACTCCTGTAGGAACTGAACCAGTTTCAGACTTTTCCCATGTAACATTAGGAAGGTTAAAATCACCCCAGATAAAAATATCAGTAAAATCATCTGACTCAATCAAGTGCATAAGAGAGGAACGAACAAAAGCTTTCATAAATATCAACAGACGAACCACGAGTAATATATGAATTACCCAATAGAATCTTGTGTCAACCAATAGTCAATTTAATAAAAAGTTGTTCAACATTTATTTGGTTAATAAATGACATGAGAAAAAATTCTTAACCTCTACAAACACACCACCCTGAGTTTTACATGTACTTGTCATTTCAGATCTGTGGCATCTAAAAATTAAATAACCATCTATACCCAACTCACTAGTTAAAATTTCGCTATTTAAAAATGTTTCGGTTAACAAAATGATGTCATAATCCTCAGTACAAATATTGCGCATTAGATCAGACATTTTCATTCTAATTCCTCTAACATTCTGGTAATAGAATCTTAACTCACCACTTAGCTCTCGTGATTGATCCCTGCTACCTAAAAATTTCGATTTGTGGTAGTCTCATTTACATTATAAGAAGCTTGGAACTTCCTCCAGAACAGGAATGGTCTATATATAGTAATCTACTAAAATGCATAAGGTACTAAACAAATATCACCCTGTCGCAAGTTTGAACTTGAACTTGGAGATTGTTATATAAACATTAATGGCAAACTATAAACAACGCGAGCAATCAACGGGAGCGACTTTCAGCCTTAAGAATGCCATGATCATCACTTTTTTAGTATAAATATGCTACCGAACCCTCAGTTCGGCAGACTTTGGTCTCACCTCCAGCTCCCAAGGTTAGCCACTTGACGACTGCCTTCTGGGTTCTATCCGCTCCTAAAGTTAGCCATACGACTGCTTTAGGTTCTAGTCCTTTCCTTCCAAACCTGGTACCGGTTAGTCACTTGACGACTGCTAGGACCAGTTGCACAACCTCCATAGTAAAGTCTTGAGAAGAAGTTTGTCAGAGTGTTGAGAAAGACAAGTGTCTAAATAGTCAGTTAAAAAGTTTAGTGAAATCTCTTAGTGCTCTTAAATAAAACCCAACTCTTAAGAAAAACTATTAATTATAAGACAGTAAACAAAGACCTATAAACATGCGCACCGTAGTAATCGGGTATGATAGGATCTCATTTTTTCTGACCAATAATTATTGTTAAAGTTTTATCGGTAATACATTATTATTGTTATAAACTAAATGTGCTTACTTTATCATCTCTTCTTACCCCACGTAACGCGGTCCGGTCCACTTCAGTTACCCCCCGGCACGATAAACAAGGCGTGTCCTCGCCAGTAGAACATCCAGTGGTAGAATTAAAGGAAGCATTGAGATCCCGTCATTGTACTAATCGCGACGCGGCTCTTCTCTGAGAAGTTATTCTTTAAAGAAATCACGCTACCCCCTAAGCTACTCGTGACAATATTACATTATGTGGACAAAAATTGCAGTTATCAAGATCATTGAAATAGCATTCACCAATTCCAATCTTAAAGGACTTTGACATTGATTTAGAAGGAAGTTCCTCTACAACTAAAGTCTTGTGTCCTGCAACATCAATCTTTCGTTTAATGTAATCAGATCCATCTTTAACTACAGCAGCTTCTCTACTCCCAGATTTTGGATGATTAATATGCCTATTTGGTTTGAAGTTGTTATTATCTTTTATTGCGGCTGTCGAGGCGCCTGTACAATTTAATATTACGGTTTGAGCCATAGCTGCATTTATGGCCCTATGCACGTGGCTGTGACTTATAAATACTTCGGATTCCTCGGAATTTTCCTGTTCGTTATTATTGTTTACATTTACGATTTTATTTTTTTAGGACGACTTTTTGCCTTTTCTTCTTTTCTTGACGACATTTGGGAATGGGCCACTGCTACGTTGACGTTCGATTTGTCAATCTTTTCACTTGGCGGTTCAGCTGACTCTGACAGATTATCAGCAGGTAAACACAAAGAGGGGATAGGATGCTGGGGTTTGTTTATTTATAGTAGGTATATTTTTGATTTTTCTAACAAGTTGATTACTTTAATTCGGTATATCTAATTCATCAACAAAAGTATGCCATCTGCAAGATATTAACGCTTATCCCTCTGATTGGGTTTTCGCTTGATATAATTTACACGGACAATAAGGCAGACTTTTTAATTATTGTACAATAATTACTTGAGTTTAATGAAGAGCTGTTAGCTGAAAAGCCACGTAGGCGAAATATATTACAACCGCCGTATTGGCTTTCATTAAATCGGTTAAAGCGGCGTAATTTTATTAAGTATGCACTTCGTTACCTTCTACTTAGCGACACTTGGTCGCTTATTATTCTCCTACGTTTGATAAAGTAACCTGACAGAGGCGTCCAAACACTTAATCGACAAGTAATTTTAACTTTAGCAATGTTGATTGGTTCGATTTTATTTGGTCCATACACGACACATTAAACAGGTCAACTTTGTCTACAACATAACTTAAACGACGTGCTTTCACGTGTGAAATTGATTTATTAAGCTATACATTACGCTGGATCTCTGAAAGCGATTAGAATGCAGAGCTTCAGTTTGCTATTGAAAGCTTCGGTTTGGTTTGGTATATTTGCTGAATCTATTATTTTGTCGATTCGTACGATGAATATAATTCTTCGTACAAAAATTTGCACTAGGTAAAATGATAAATCATATATTTTATCAGTTGTCATCCTACAAAATACTCGTACATACTTGCTCTAAAAAGTGAAACAAACAAATGTCATACCTTTAAACTGAATTAGGTTCATTGTTGTTACGTAGAGTAAGATTAAGGCAAAAGTTTCCTGCTGATGTTATACCTATCTACCACCTAAAAACAATTAATGATATTTATAAAACATTTAGGGTTCAGTTAAAGTTCTATTTCACTACTTATATGTCTATGACACACCGTTTATTTGGTTCTTATATTATGCATTCATATATACATTCAAAGGCAGTTGAATAATTTAATTTCTTCATCTAAACTCTATAAGAGCTGACGAATAGTCTTGAATATTTCAGTAGGATATTTGAGACTGTGTGAAATATTATTAATTTGGATCTTTCGCCCCATCACCCACCTTTCTAGTTTCACACCATTGTCTTCTTATCAGAGCTGTATTTGCCTTCTAAAAAGCTGTCTTAGCTGTCCAAAGGGCCACATTACCTATCTAAAAAGTTGTTTTGGCTGTCAATAAACTCCAATTTAAAAAATGAGCTTTTAGACAGGATTTATTTTACTTGCAACATATTAAGAAATGTTTGCTAAAATGAAAGACTGAAGCAACTCTGGAATTGTAATATTTTTATAGAAACTTGCACGGTGCATGTATTGTTAAACAGGGGTTGCGAAGTCAATGCTAGTAAATGAAGAAAAAAGTAATTCTTTCATATATTGGTAAAAAGCATTTTGATATATTCTAAGCGGACAAGAGTGCTGGTTTAATTAGAACAAGTTGCTAGAGACAAATATGAAAGAGAGTACAACACATAACAACAAATATCAAAGAGAGTATAATGCCATATGCCATATTCTTATGAAAATAACACTCTGGTATACTTTTAAATTTGCTTAATTTGGGTTCACAACCAACAATACCTTTTTATCTAAAAACATGTTCAAAAAATTAGCTTTTTGGTTTACCTTTTACGTATATTTTTGGGATTTTCGTAGAGTTGAATCACTTTGTGTAAAATATCTATATATCCACTATACATCAGAAGTTAGAGAGCGTATCAAGCTCGCACAGACAATTATGTAATCACTCCACTGGCCAGACCAATTAAGGAAACTATATATCTCGTTATGACCGGCAATATTCGAGTATTTTAAGCCCGCAATTAAAAACTGGGACGCTCCAGGATAATGTAATTTCTTCTCGAGGAATGTGTTTCCTTTGCTGTACACTCGCAATATCAAATTCAGTGCACTCTTCTCTCATACATATTTGCCTTTAAAAGTAAAGTAAATAAATATCTTATTATTAAACCGAAATAGTTTTATTGTTGTTAAGTAGAATAAGATGAAGACAAAACGTTTCTGCTGATATATTACCTATTTACCACTTTAAAACAAGTACTGATATTTAGTAAAACTTTTAGGGTTCAGTTCAAATTCTATTTCACCACTTATCTGTCTATGACACACCATTTAATTGGTGCTCGTATTATGGATTTGTATATTGTAGCATTTTAATTTAGGCATGAACAAATGCTACTGCTTTGCTGGTTTATATATATTTTTATTTACAAACACAATTTAGTTTGGATTATTCCACTATAGATGTAATGTACATTACCTTGTTTTGTCTTGAAAGTTATTGAATACACTTTCTATATTTACATTTATGATGTCCTACATATTCATGTTATGATAATAACTTCAATGCGGTACTCGACTAGGTCTCGGAAACTTCTTTTATAAGTTCTGATGATGTATTTCAATTCGCTAGGCTTTTGTCTTGGGATTTAAATACTTGAGCTCTCTTTGTTACTCGGGAAAATGCTCACAAGCCTTTCTTTGATCTAAAAGTTAGTAAAAAATTAACAATTTGTTCGATACAAATGTAACCTAGAGTATGTATTATTTTAGATCAATAAAAATCATCTAAGGTAGATTATAATTCGTTTATTTAATTGTGATTAGGTGTATTGGGTTTCGGTCGATATTAGGGACAGTCATTTCTTCACTTTTTCTATAAAGATTCAATGAAACATAATATTTTAACACTTTTTTGCCTTCTAAAGGTGTGGATTAACCTAACTAAAGCAGCAATATTTATTCAAGGGGTTTTGTGACATATAGGTATCTACGATTTCGCGGTTTCTTTTTTTTTACTAGAAAGGGGGTGTCCTAGAGAGTAGTTTAAGCAAAAAAAATCGGAGGATCCGTCATATTTGAGCCGAAAAAAAGCCCCCAAAGTTCGAGTTTTGAGGTTAATTGACGTAGAACGGACAAAGTGCCTCTACTACTTTCCCAGGTCGAACGTGAAAATAATGAAATTTTAGTAATGGACGTCAAAGGCCTCACCCAGTGTTGCCAAAAGTTGCGCATTTGAGCCGATATTGGGTATGACTTGGATTACCACTTTTCCTTTTGTTGAGCTCCGGAGCGACCGAAGGTCATGCGTGAAGTGAAATATTACTTTAACGATAAAAATATTTGGGTTCAGAGCTGACGTTCAGTAATCACTGCGACAAGTTATTAATGTTCTAATATGTTTTGAATGGTGGACAGTGGAATATATTCGCGGAAACACATGCAAGCTGTTGTATATCCACGATAATACGGCTCTTGGAATTTTTTGTTTCACATTTCACACATTTTTCTAAACATAAAACACACAAAAATATCCAAGCCTTTCTTCACGCAATTGCTTAGTGGCTTAAACGAGACGAAACTAGGTAACTTGACCAAACCAAAGCTAACCCAAACTAACTAAATCTAACCCAAACCAACCAAAGCAAACCCAAACTAACCAAAGCTAACCGAAATTGTTTCGCGTACGCTTGTGCGTAGTGGCTTATACGAGACGAAATTAACCAAAGCTAACCCAAACTAACCAAATCTAACCCAAACTAACCCAAGCTAACCGAAATTGTTTCGCCTAGGCTTGCGTGAAGAAAGGCTTGCGCTTTGCGCAAGTCTTTCTTCACGCAAGTGCGTACTGGCTTAAACGAGACGAAACTAACCCAAACTAACCAAAGCTAACCCAAACTAACCAAAGCTAACCTAAACTAAACAAAGCTCCCAAACTAACCAGAGCTAACCAGAATTGTGTCGCCTAGGCTTGCGCTTCGCGCAAGCCTTTCTGCCCGCAAGTGCGTAGTGGCTTAACTCAAAAAATGAAAATGACTTATTTCCGCAGGAAGTTTTTTGAGGTATTATGTTTAGAAAATTATTTATAATGTAAAACAGAAACATGTTTTCGTGTAATTGATTTCAGTTATTCTAGAGTCGAAAAAATTAAAATGATGTATTTCCGCAAAAATATTTTTATGATTTTGTATTTGGGAGGTTGCTGTATACTAAATAAACAAATATTTCTTACATAACTGATTTCAGCTAAGCGAAAGTTGATCCCATATCTTTTCAGTCTCAAACGTCTGGCAACAGTGTGCCTTCTTCCAAATATCTATTTCCATGGTGACTTGTGACATTTGACAGTAAAAACGGGGACGCTTAGCTTACAATTATAATTATAAATAAACTTTTATTGTGTTTCATGGGGCTATGGGCCGCCTTAAATTAGGACCGGAACAAAACGGAAGCCTCTGTTTCTACGCAAATGTCTCCTGGTTAATATTTTTACTCGAGAATTGATTTTCAGGTGTGTATTGTCTATATTTCTAGTGTTTTTGCGAAAGGGTGCTGAAAATTTGTGTCAAAACTCGAACTTTGGGGTCATTTTTTCGGCTCAAATGTGGCGGATCCTCCGTTTTTTTTGGCTTAAACTACTCTATGGGACATCCCCTTTCTAATGAAAAGAAAAGAAATCGCGAAATCGTAGATATCTATATGTCACAAGACCCAAAATTTCATTTATTTCCGACATTCAGAGAGCCATATTGTTGGTTCGTTTTGACACTCACGACGTTAACGTTTTGACACATACCACGTTAGGTTAACAGCGCCTGCGGGTGAATTTTGTGACGTTGCCAATTGCTTTTTATGCTTTTCTTCCGAAATGATGTTGACGAGTGGGGTTCCCACCTTTTAGCAGAGTCAAAAAAGAACTGCAACAAATTTTGACGTGTAGGGACTTTTTAGGATGTAAATTGTTTGAACTATTATTAATTGGAGTTTTTGAAACAAGGTTAGAGATTCAAAGCGAATCTGAAATAAAATATATAAGAAAAATATAAGCATTTTACAATTTATTTTGCACGTCTATAATATAAGTAATTTTTCTAAACATAATGTAATGTTCCGTAATTATTGCTTATACGATTTTCCGCTATTTTTGGATTATATGGAAAAAAAATATGTGAGGGCATTCTAAAGTCCTTAGGGATTGCAAATATACTGGCGGAGAAGAGAAATTGCGTTTTTTTGTATGAAAAAATAAAAAAATAATACCATACATACTTACCACATATTATTTGTATTCACATTCACATTAGATTGGGTAAACTTTAGTTACTTTTGGTTTATTTCGTCTCGTTTAATCCACTACGGACCTGCGCGAAGAAAGGCTTGCGCTTTGCGCAAGCCTTTCTTCACGCAAGCCTAGGCCAAACAATTTTGGTTAGCTTTGGTTAGTTTGGGTTAGCTTTGGTTAGTTTGGGTTACCTTCAGTTAGTTTGGATTAGCTTTGGTTACTTTATTTTAGTTTGGGTTAGCTTTGGTTAGTTTGGGATAGTTTCGTTTCGTTTAAGCCACTACGCACTTGCGTAAAGGACGGCTAGCGCAAAGCGCAAGCCTTTCTTCACGCGAGCCTAGCTGAAACAATTTCGATTAGCTTGAGTTAGTTTGGGTTTGCTGTGGTTAGTTTGGGTTAACTTTAGTTAGTTTAGGTTAGCTTTATTAGTTTCGGTTAGTTTCGTCTCGTTTAGGCCGCTACGCACTTGCGTTTTGCAAGGATTGCACTCCATTGCAGATGTGATGTAAATGTCTCATATCAAAATAATTAACTAGTAATTTTATTACAGTCCGGCAATGTTGCATTGATATTTCTTAAATTTAACAGAAACCATTGTATTTCGCTGCTTAGAGTTGCTAAAAATGCTGATTTTTTATAGGAATTAAATATATTTTTTTGCTTAAATAATGCATTTTCCTCATTTTTTTTTATAAATCTACTATTTGAAATGTGTTCTTTCTAAAGAAAAACAAATTACATTAAACATGCACTGTCCGTAAAGTCGACCGGACCCGTGTATTGTTTCCTTTTGTTTTATTCTCTTTCGAAGAGATTTCGTGTTTTCATTTATCAAGTGTCAAAATGTCATTCACCTATCAGTCTATCAGTAAGACAGGCACACCATATGATTTTGACAATTAAACTAGACATGTTCAAGAATCGACGTTCCTAAGTAACGGTTTCTTTTAAGGTGTATTTACTTAATGCTTGGCGAATATGGTCTAGGGCAGCATTCAATTGACCGAACTATGACGTGGATGCTCTCGGAGTCGCTATTTCAACTAAGTTAAGTTGGCAGCAATGTTTCAAGGTCAAGTGAAATTGGTTCCAGGTTCCTTCTTTTTTGCGCCGTGCCGTCTAGGTGGCGAGTCGATAGGCCGGCATCCTTTGTGGCTTTTTCGAGGTGTAAATCCTCATGGACTGGTTTAAATAATTGGGGTCATTATTTTATGATATTTTTGCTACGTTTAACTATTTTGACTCAAACCAGGGCCATGGAGGTTACCTATAAAAGTTTTTGTTGAGTTATGGGAATTCTACCTCCACCTGAAGAATTTATGTATTGCTGCTGCTGTCACGTTGCTGATTCTTGGAACTGACGATTGTTAATTTTGTAGAAGTCTCTTGAATGGGCGCTATTTGTTTTGTTCGATTGGTTATTACCAGGCTATAGGCCCTATAGATAGTTCTATAGGGTCCTCTCCACGGATACCGCTCTGGCATACGTATATCGCTTTGCCTAATTGCGATATCATTTCCAGCGTGTTTTTGGGTTACGTGCGTGTATTAGGTTTAGACCATCGATTGCGAGTCATCCCCTTTTTGCTCATCTTAGGATGGATATGATGTAACAAGTCTAGAAATGTCAAGTTATGATTTGAAGTGCTATGGAGTTGCATGGACCGTACATATACCTACTTATAATGGTATTTAGTTGAAGAAGATTTTAAGATTGAGAATACCTACTTCATAAGTTGTAAGTCATACCATTCACCATTTTATTTGTAAGGCTGTCTCTGCAAATTTAGATTATTTACAGATTGAGTGATTATGCACATATTTATTTTATATTATTGCGACAGAATAAAATTCATGAATTTCAAACCCTGTACCATCATTTTAATAATCTATTATTGGGTATGCGGAATATTTGCCTAACAGTTTGAGTCTGACACCATTGTGGATAATAATCAATATTATGTAAACATTTTTTCTATTGCTTTATTGTTTATACATGTGATTGTAATTGTACTATATCATTGTTGTTTTATATCAAGGTATCTCCTCATTAGTAGGGAAAGAATAAAGTATTTATTTTGGAGAAATATTATGCCTTATTCAAAAGCTCCTCCAAAAAATTACTTTTCAGCATTTAACATTATGGATTTTTCTTAGTCGAGTCAAAATTAACTAAGTGGTGCCCAATAGCTTTACTAAAGTGTACCGAGGATCCACGAACCTAGCTCTCCACTACATTACTGGCCGTTTGCATCTATAGTTAGGTTTTCTAAAAGGACTTAGGAAAAGTTGCCATAATATATATTCAAGGACAGTGGAATAATTTATCTTCATCATTGAGACTCTATAAGGGCTCCTGATGAATAATGTTTAATATTTCAGAAGGATATTTGGGACTGTAAGGAATACTCTTTGAGTCTTCCGCTCTAGCACCCCCTTTCTAGCTTCACACCATTGTATTCTTCTCAGAGATATCTTTGCTTTCTAGAAAGCTGTCCAAAAAACCGTATTAACTGTCCAAAAAGCTGTTTGCTGTCAACAAACTTAAATCTAAAAATTAGCTTTTTAGAGAGCCAAACAGATTTTTGGGCACCTAAACCAGCTTTTGAGGCCGCAAAGACAACTTCTTGGACTTAGGGCAGCTAAGACAGCTTTTTAGATGCCTAGAAGAGCTTCGGTCTAGTAACTCTAGTTTCGATTTTGTAAAATTTTTACTTTGCTCAATTGTGGTGAATCATTTCACACTAGCTTTTTTGATCCCACGCCAGCTTTCGAATTCTCAAAGTGATTTAAATATCAGCTTAACAGTGAAAGAACTTGGCCACCAACTAGGCCTTGAGGAATTATGCAAGATTCAATGGGATATAACGTTATTAAATGTAAAATGTAACTTTGTATGTTTGACTAGTCAAGTGACTTCTCCTTTAATTCAGGTAGCTTTCTCCATCTTCGAAGGTTTCTCCTTTGAAAAATAGACTTGATTTGACACGTTTACACGTTCTCTAACTTCTGATGTATAGTGGACATATAAACTTGAATGGAATTGAAGATATTATACACGAAGTGATTCAACTCTACTAAAATCCCAAAATATACGTAAGGAGAAACCAAAAAGCTAATTTTTTTAAGATGTGTTTTGATGAAAAGGTTATTAATAATGTTTCTGTTTGTTGTGAACCCCAATTAAGCAAATTTAAAAGTATACCAGAGTGTTATTTTCATAAGAACATAAATCCATGGCATTGTGCATTGGTATTTGTCTCTAGCAACTTGCTCTGATTAAACCAGCACTCTCGCATGCTTAGAATATATCAAAATACTTTTAAACCAACATATGAAAGAATGATTTTTTTTTTATTTACTAACATTGAAATCGCAACCTCTGCTCAACAATACACACATCGTATAGCTATCTTCAATTTCATTCAAGTCTATATGTCCACTATTCATCAGAATGCTAGAGAACGTGTAAACCAATAACCTAATCACTACAGCAATTAATTTCAACAAAAGAGAATGATGAAAATTATGTGTCAAGCTCAGAGAATTATGTAATCACTCGACTAGATAGACCAATTAAGGAAATTAGATATCTCGTTTTTAACCGGCAATGCACGAGTATTTTAAGTCCGCATTTAAAAAAATGGATAGCTCCAAAATAATGTAATTCCTTTTCCAGGAATGTCTTTTCTTCACGGTACACTTGCGATATCATATTGAGTGCACGTTTCTCTCATATATTTGCCTTAAAAGTAAAATAAATAAATGTCTTATTATGAAACCAAAATAGCTTTATTGTTGTTAGGTAGAGTAAGTATTTTGCTGATATATTACCCATCTACCACCTATAAATAAGTACTGATATATATTAAAACCTTTAGGGTTTTACTTATCTGTCTATGACACACCGTTTATTTGGTTCCTATAGTATAGATTCATATATAACTTCAAGGGCAGTCGAAGAAATTCTCTTCTCTATTTCAGTAAGGTGTTTGGGGCTGCATCAGACATTCTTTGAATCTTGCGAACTATCACCCCACTTCTTAACTTCACACCCTTGTCTTCTTATTAGAGCAGTATTTGTTTTCTAAAAAGCTGTCTTAGCTCTCCAAAAAGCTGCCGTAGTTGTCCAAAGGACCATATTAGCTATCTTAAACGCTGCCTTGGCTGTCGGCAAACTCAAATTTAAAAATAAGCTCTTTAGATTGCCAAAATCCTTTTTGGATAGCTATACAGCTTTGGAGACAGCTAAGACAACACGTTTAGATTGCTAGAGCAGTGAGGCAAGGGTAAGATGCGAAAAATAAAACAGTATCTCAGACAGACAAAAATACGATTTAATTTTGAAATGACAGAATCTTCACAAGTAACTCTAGTTTTGTTTTAAAACTTTTACTTGGCTCATTTGTGGTGAATCATTACACATTGGCTTTTTTGATCTCACGCCAGCTTTTGAATTCTCCAACTGATTTAAATATCAGCAAAACAATGAAAAAATTTGTCCACCAACTAGGCTCTGAGGAATTAGCAGAAAAAAACAAAAACAAATCTCGAAATCCACAGTACCTTTATGTCAAAAAAATTGTTGATTAAGGATACATGTTTCGCTTTAAGAGCATCATCAGACCTATAATTGAAAATAAACCTCAATTTTTAAAATTTAACAAAACAATGGAAAAACTTACCGGGCCACAACCAACACAAACACTTAATGACTATGCATATTTAAATGGTTTCCAAACTAAAAAATATATATTTAACAACAATACAGTCAAGGACAACGAGCCAGATAGATGTCATTGGCTATATTGTTGTTAAGTATATATTTTTTAGTTTGTAAACCATTTACTTTTTTTATGGCAGCGGCACACAGCTAAAGGGAGATCCTATGGCGCTCGACGAGCGGTGTGCGTGCGAAGATGTTGATTGACACGGTTCTTGAATATTTGTAGGTTGTAATTAGTGGAAAATAGATGTCCTGGAAGTGAGTTCCACAGTGATGCAGTGCGCCAGACAAAGGAGTTCTGGTATTTCTAGTTGTACGACGAACTGGTACACTCCTGCCGTCTATCGGGACTATCTGACTGGAGTTGCCAGGGGCGAGATTATGCGGGCCAAATCCTGGGAACATCTGCCGTGAAAGTATTTGTAAAACAGAGACATCTCGGCCACATGTCTGCGATGTTCCAGACTATCCAGACTCCGGGTCAACTCCGGATCGCCGACGAGACGCACAGCCCTCTTCTGAATGGAATCCAGCAGCTTTAGGGTATGCTTTGGTGCGGCACCCCAGATATGTGAGCAATATTCTAAGCACGGTCTTATTTGCGCTCTGTATAGCAAGAGCAACTGCTGCGGTGTATAGAGTTTTGTGTTGCGAAATAGCGCACAAGCTTCTGGGAGGCTGACTTTGCTATGTTAACAACATGGTCATGCCATGACATATTGCTGTTGACCGAGACACCCAGCAGCCCGATTGACGAGGATGAAGGAATGGTCGATCCTGCCATAATGATGTCAGGGCCCGCTGTATTGGTCCTCTTAGTAAACGTTGCTGCTTGGGTATTTGCTGCATTGAACTGGACCAAATTTCGGTCGCCCCAAGTTTAAACTTTCCCCAGGTCATGATTAATTGCTGTAATCTGCTCCTGTCTGCGGTGATGAGTCTCAGTCGTTGGTAAGGGTTTTTCTGATCTAAAGTGGGAGACAAGGGTACTGTCATCTGCAAAACTGTAAACAGGATTATTCGTTTCAGGTTATTAATATAGATGAGGAACAGAGTTGGTGAAAGTATTGCGCCCTGAGGCACGCCCGCGTTGATGGTGAGTGTGTCCGAGATGTGTCCATCGACTGCAACGTGCAGGGATCGGTTCTTAAGGAAACTGGTCAGCCAGCTGCAGAGTGAGGCGGGCAGTCCCAAGGACGGCAGTTTGTTGAGCAGTCCGTCTTGCCAAACTCTGTCGAATGCCTTTGAAATATCCAACGCAATCGCTCGAGACTCTCCGTAGTTTTCAATTGCCCTACTCCATATATGAGTGACATAGGCCAATATATCTCCTGTCGATCTCTCTTTGCGAAAGCCGTATTGATTATCGCTGATTATTCTGTTGCTCTCGAGGTACTTGAGTAGTTGCTGGTTGACTACACGTTCCATGACTTTGGAGATTATTGGAAGCAAGGCAATTGGGCGTTAGTTTGAGGGCGTGGTTTTCTTGCCTTTTTTTGGAACAGGTTGCACTCGAGCGACTTTCCAAGAGGATGGGTAAATCCCTTTTCTGTAAAAAAGAGAACCTGGACAAAACGGGCGTTAGTTCGTTGGCGCAGTTCTTTAGCACGATGGCAGGTATTCCGTCCGGTCCTGATGCCTTTTGCGTATCTAGTTCTTTAAGGATTTTGCGAATATCACGATGAGAAAACTTGACTTCTGCCATGGCGGTGTTGATGTTCGGTATAGTGAGGAGAGTCTTGCCTTGGGGCACGTCTTAAGTAGAGTGCGATGAAAACATTTTGGCGAGCATGTTTGCTTTTTCCTTGGCTGTAGTCGCCGTGATGCCACGTTCGTCCGTCAAAGGTGGGAGAGACGTTTTTGTAAAGTTGTTACTTACTGCCTTTGCTACCGACCAGAAATTCCTGGAACCACTGGGGCATTGCAAAAGTTTATTCCTGATCCTTTGATTGTGTTTGTCCTTAGTTTCGTCGATCACACGCTTGCACTCGTTTCTCGCTTCGATAAAATAATTGCGATTTTCAGCGGTCTGATTTTGCTGCCAGTACTTATAGGCTTGCTGTTTCCTTCCTACAGCTCTTTCGCATCTTTTGTCGAACCAGGGCTTTCCTTTTGATGGTAACTTGATGGAATTTGGGATGTATGCTTCCATTCCTGAGGAGATTACTTGCATGATCTCTTCGCAGCAGTCTGACGGGTCGTCAGTGGCAAAGCAGACGTCGAGCCAAGGAAAATCTAGGTAGAATTGCCTTAGATCGTCCCAGTTTGCAGAATTGTAATGCCAGATTTTACGAGGCAATGGTGGATCCTTCTGTATGAGTGGCAATTCACAAACCGTTGTAATAAGTTTGTGGTCGGAGGTACCTAATGGCGGACCAACTTTAACCTTGTACTGGTCAGGATTGGTGGTCAGAAAAAGATCCAGGAGGGCGGCGAATTCGCTCCTCTCTGAGATTCGAGTTGGTTCGTCTACATGTTGAGTAAGCCCGCAGCTGATGGCAAATGCTTCAGCTTCTCTACCTTCGTTGTCGGTCTTGTTGTGATGTTTGAGCCAGTTGGTGTTGTGGGCATTGAAGTCTCCCAGAACGATTATTTCTGAACTGGGGTGATCGACCTGTATTGAGTCAAAAGTGTAGCTAGTGTTGAGAAAAAGCTTTGGTAGGCTCTATCGCTCGGAGGACGATAGAGACAACATATAAACTTGGTTAACCCCTTGGCGGTGAACTTGAGCCACATGACGTCAAGGTTGTTCGGTTCGAGTGTTTCCTCGCGGTGACATGAAAGGTCGCTTCGGACAAAAAGGCATATTCCGAACATATATCTAAATCGGGTATGTAAGTCGTAACCAGGATAAAGGTAGTTCACTGTTGTTGTTGTAGAACATACTTGTGATTCTGTAAGGGCTAGTATGTGTGGTCTATTTGCTTGTAGATGTTGGTGTACCGAATTTATGTTTGTATTTAGGCCTCTTATGTTGCAGAAATCTATTCTAAATTGGTTCGGTATCTTTGCTGTCTGTGAAATGCGGAATGAAGGGCTCCCAGGGCCACCCAGCGCCCGGAGATCTGAATGGCCGGGGAGTTTACTTCCGGAATATTTTGATCCTGGAAGCACCATCATGTCCATATATTCCTACTGTGGAACCCGGGACCACCTGCGCGGAAGAGGGAACGTGATTTGGGAAAACCACTTAGCGCTTCCCAATTCTAGTGGGGTGGTCTTTCACCGGACGATGCGAGTAGACTAACCCACCTAGGGCCGCTTCCACTCGAAGCATCGGCCTCAGACTCATTTCTTTGGCGGTCCCTAGTCTGACAGGGGTAAAAATGGGGTTTGTTAGATCACTCCCCAGTGATCAGCTCCAGACTCTGTACTTTGGTGTTCTCCAGCCTGGAGGAGGACGATGGGATTTGATGGGCCACATCCCGTGGCAACTCGGAATGGTGGGGGCGTCACTCCCCGTATGCATACTCATTAAGTATTTGTGTTGGTTGTGGCCCGGTAAGTTTTTCCATTGTTTTGTTTAATTTTAGAAATTGAGGTTTATATTTAATTATACTCTTAAAGCGAAACATGTAACCTTAATCAACAATTTTTTTGACATAAAGATACTGTGGATTTGGAGATTTGTTTTAGTTTTTTTTACTTAAACAAAGTCAGTATCTTAGTGAAATATGGATGATATCTTTGATTTGAGGAATTATACAAGATTCAATGGGATACGATACAAACCTTTGCCGCATTTAACTTTGTTCGTTTGACTAGTCAGGTGACTCCTCCTTTAACTCAAGGTAGCTTTCTCCATCCTCGAAGATTTCTCCTTTGAAAAATAGACTTGATTCTGTCAAATGCTTTTTCAAAATCCTCATAGGTAGATACCACTTGCATCCTCTGTACTTTTGTTCAGGCTGACTGTCTTGGTGCTAAAGGATTCTAAGCAGATGAGAGTGCTGGTTTAATCAGAACAAGTTGTTAGAGACAAATATCAAAGAGAGTGCAACACGCAACAACAAACTTTAAAGAGAGTACGGATTTATATTCATATGAAAATAACACTCTGGCTTACTTTTAAATTTGCTTAATTTGGGTTCACAACCAACAGGAATATTACTAATAACCTTTTCATCTAAAAACAGCTTAAAAAAAATAGCTTTTTCGTTACCCTTTACGTATATTTTCGGATTTTCGCATAGTTGGATCACTTGGCGTTAAATATCTTCAATTTAATTCAAGTCTATATGCCCACTGTACATCAGAAGTTAGAGAACATGTAAACCAATAACCCAACCACTGCAGCGATTAATTCCAACAAAAACGAATGAAAATTATGTATCAAGCTCGCACAGAAAATTATGTAATCACTCTACTGGCTAGACCAATTAAGGAAAATATATATCTCGTTTTTAACCGGCAATGCTCGAGTATTTTAAGCCCGCAATTAAAAAAATGGGACGCTCGAAGATAATTTAATTCCTTCCCGAGGAACGTGTTTCCTTCACTGTACAATTGCCATATCATATTCAGTGCACGTTTCTATGGTAAATATTTGCCTTAAAAAGTAAAATAAATAAATGTCTTATTAGGAAACCGAAATAGCTTTAATGTTGTTAGGTAGATTAAGGCTAAGATAAAAGTGTTTTGCTTATGTAATACCTATCCACGACCTATAAGCAAGTACTGGTATTTATTAAAATGTTAAGGGTTCAGTTTCAGTTTTATTTCATTACTTATCTGCCTATGACACACCGTTTATTTGGTCCCTATAATATGGCTTTATATATACATTCAAGGATAATTAATTAATTTCTCTTCTTCATCATGGTAGACGACCGAACTAACATAATTCAGAAAAAAAGGTGATATATAAATAAGTTATTGGATGTTACCTACATAGAAGGGTAACCAATGAAGCCCTCATAATTTTTAAATAAAGTGACTTTTTCGTAGATGATTAATCTAATTTGCGAACGTAAAATAAATTCTCGACGCATATGGCCGTCGCGTCGTATCGGAATCCGTACATGTCTCGCATATGCCTTTAAGGGATTTTTCCCGATTTCGGGGAGGAATAAACGTGAGCGGTCGGAATATACGTTTTTATATTCAATTCGTTTAAAATACGTGTTTTACGTGCTCTCGGGCTTCTACTCCAAAGGCCGTTTGCTTCGTTTTGTAATACAATAGACGAATGAAATATGTTGTTTGCGAAATAGAAACCAGTTTATAAGTCCACATTTTCGAGAAGCTATTGGAAAAAATAAGAGAGGAGTCAGAGCGGAATAAAACATGAATGGGTGTGTAAATATAATATTACATATTTCATTCATTCCTTTGAAAACTAGTCCGTGAACGATTAGATATATTGTTACTTGTCAGTGTATGATTCATCAATTTATCAGTCCCTAAAGTATAAAAGTATACAGCCAAGGCCAGTCAAATTCCATGCCTTTAGGCATTTTTTTCATACGTATCCCAACTAACTTCAATTGGAAAATGCCATAAAACAGCCGCTAGATAATTGGGTCAAAAGGGGTAAAGTAAATATCCCTTTAATGTTTTTTACAAGGATCTACCTTTTTTAGAAATGATATTTTGCTTGTCCTAAAATAATTAGACCAAAGAAAAATGGCTTTAACAATATGTTCTTGATAAGTTAAATTTTTTAGAAAAGCAAAGTTTAGTGGATAAGCATATTATTTACTGTTCGTGAATGTATTATTGGAAAGTTAACTATAAACTTCACTTCAATAAAATATTTTTCAAGTTTGTGATTAACGATAATATTTTTCATTATTTATCAATATATGATTAGCCATTTATTAGATATATGTTTACTTTAATTGGAAATTATCTCGAAACAGTCTCTACATAGCATGTAATAGAGTCAAAAAGTAAATATCCCTTAACGATTTTTTGTATTACAATGAAATTAACTAGATAAATGTTCCGTTTATCTTGTAAATCTTAATTTTAAAAAAGTGATGGCGCAAAATTTAACTATTATGGGAGAATAGCTTAAAATATCTTCAATAAATTGAAAAATAATGTCGGAAGCCGACTCATAACATGCACAAAAATCACAGCTCAGGTAAAAAGTAATAGAGCAGCTGCAGTCGCTTCAAACGATTATTTTGATGATGTTTTCTTTTAAATTCGCAACAGTGTTGCAGAGAAACTGAATAATAAAAAACAGCCATAAAAGAAAATATGTTCCAAGTTGGTTACGACCTTTGTTTTGCTTTCATATTACCACATAAAAACATAAGATTTGGAAACAAATCGTCAAATACAACATTTTGAATAAGCTTTGGTATTACTCCAGAATCGTATAAAACATTGCAGCCTTTATATATTCCCTGTTATATCCTTTGAAACGTTCTGCTTCCGCAATGACTCGCTTTATTCGGAATCGGGGGTCTTTAAGTGTGAATAAAAAATTATTAGTTTTTGATTTTTATCATAATCGATATGTGCCTCCAAAAATTCCCACTTTTCATTGCATTTGCCTCCTTAATCTATTCTAGCCACAAAAGCCCAAAGTTAGCTGCTGTAACATAGCAAAAGTCGCTAAGACCAAATAATAATAATGTATCTCATGAAAATCTCGTGCCTCACGCAAATTTAATATTAAAATTCGCATTCAAATCGTTCGTGATCATTTGCCTAGGTTCGAAGAGCTGGCTCGCGGGCTTTGGGGGTGCTTGTGAATGCGGCATTTCGTATGGCAGACGCATCCTCAGGCAACACATCCTTCATTTACAAATAAAGTAAATCATCTCGCGCAAAAACCCACTTCCTCTAACGGACGTACGTGCCCAAAATTTGGATATTTGCGTTCTCGCCTCAGGTATAGTTTTATAAGGTAAAGAACGCCTTGGTTATACGATCGGAATTCGGAATTGAGGGATATTTGCTTATGAATAGATGCAGAAGGGATTTTTTATTCCCTCATTTGAAATGTTGACATAAATTGAAATTAGGGGCAATCAGCGTATACTTTCGTTACATTTTATTTTATACTCAAAAATTATTTGTTATTTAACGCAGCAAGCGAGCAACGATATAAATTTGTTTAATTTAGGGCGAAAGCCATCACTTACTCTCAGTATCCGGCTAGAAACTTAACCTAAATCCGCTTGATATTGGATGCCAAAAGGGATATCTAGCTTAGATTAGATCGATCTATGTCAGTGAGGAGAGTTCTATAAAATTGGCCAAGAGATAATGAATTTACACTTTACCCGATATCTATAATACGCATGTCTTTTCGGTTGAGGTAAACTTTGAATTATTTATAAGTCTTGGTCATGTGGGCGTAGAGTTTGATTCAGCTTTGAATTGAGGAACTTAATCCGGTGATGGCCTTTCCGGAATTGGATTTGGCTGCCGGATTAAGGTTTAGGTTACACGTTTAGGGCATCTAGAGGAAACAAAATAATCTGGGTATGTGGTCATTGAATGAACGGATTTGGTGTGTGACAAGGTCCTCCGACTGATGGCCCGCCCAAGAATTTATATAACAAAGTGTGCTGACTATTGCAAGTTGAATGAAGAGTAAAGGCTGTGTGCATGTACGAAACATAGTAATGAAACAATCTTTGTATATCGTGCAAAATTTAATCCAAAGGAATAGAATAGAATAGAATCCTTTAATTCACTATTTCTGTATAAAAATACACATTATAGCAAGACAGAAAAAAATAAAAACAATTATATAAAATTATAAAAATATAACATGAACTATAAAATAGCATATATATGACAAACAATAATTTTTTTTATAAAAGTTCATTAAAATTTGAATATGATAAAAATTCATTTACAGAATAGAAACAGTGTTTCAGCAAAAAACGTTTTATTACCGTCTTAAACTTAGAAAGCTTATAGTGTTGAACCCCGTCTCGGAAGTACATTGTACAAATGCAAATTCAAAGAGTTGTTTTTTGATTTTGTTTGCCTATACTTGGGAATAGTAAGTACGTGCTTTCTCACGTTATTTGACGAGCTGATAGTGCCTCTCTTTTCATGAATTTCAAAAAGGCTAAAATAGATAAAAACACATGGAAGAGGCATGATTTTAAGTTCTTTAAATATGGGCCTGCAGATACCCGGTCCAAAAGAGACACATCCTCACAGTACGAAACAAAAGTGGGGTCGTCGACAAACTTAACAGTTAATGCGAGTGTCATGAAATAAAAAAGGTCATTTATAAAAACTATGAACAACAGAGATCCTAGAATGGACCCCTGCGGAACTCCACTGGATATTTTGCAATTTAGGATTGAAATTAGAGTTTTGAGGAATAATAGAAATTTTTTCGACTATTTAAAAAAACAAAGTTGATGATGGTTGCTAAGAAACGAAACGTCAGATTGAAAATCTAATAACATCAACTTGAAGAGCAGGAAAAGTAGCAATGGGAATGTGAAATCTGCATTGTCATATCTTTTCAAATAAAGTCAGAAATAAATAAAAACGAAATCGGGAAAATTCGGGTTTTCCCAAATATCTTCGGAAGTAATCGGATTTTTTTAGATTCCAATGCATGACGTTGTAGGGTTCAGCAAGGCACACCTTTTCTCTAATTTAATCATCTTTGTATCTCGTCTGGTTTCCGAGATCCCTGTAGTGTGCATTCTTATATGGGACACCGTGTATGCAACTAGATGAATTCAGATCAAATCTGGTTGGATGAAAAATGGTTTGATTTAAATGAAAAGACTTAAACAGCTCCAGCAAACCACTGACAGTGGGTAGAAAAGGCTTACCAAAATGGACATTAAAATTGCCAATTAAAACAATATTCCTATTGGATTTTCTTTGTACGTAATTCAAAAGACCCTCCAAATTATTTAAAAATATATTAAAATCCCCATGCTTACAAGAGCGGTAGATGCCAATAATGTTCACATCTCTAACTTCAACACCGCAAAATTCCGAGTGGAACTCCTCACTATAAGAGGACAAATCCAAGGGTTTGCAACATAACACATTTTTAACAAAAATACAAACCCCCCATGTATGTATTTACTTCTACAATAGTAACTAAGTAAACTATACCCTGGTAAGTTAATATACTTAATAGTATCTTCTTTCAAAAAGTGCTCTGTAAAACAAAGGACATCAAAGTTGAATTGTTTCAAAGATGCTGACAATACATCAGTCTTTTTGTTTAAGCTTTGCACATTCAAGTGGAAAGCACTGATGTTTTGGAGATTGGATTCGGTAGGCTGACGCAAATCTATGTTTTTAGGGTTTGATCCCTTCGTCGGTGAAAAACTCTATTTACGTATACACCCTTTGGCCATAGAGAGGGTTCTAAGGCTTTTTGGAAATGGCTTTCATCCAATGTCACTTTGAAAGATGCATAGTAGTTCGGATATTGAGACTGCAGCTGTTCAGCATGAGCTTCCGGAAAATGTTGTCTGAGGTACTTGGTTAATATGTCGGTTGTTGTACTTGGATGTAATTTGTACACATGTACAAACACCATGGTATTTCTGGGTAGAAGACCGCTACTTGTGGCGCTGCTGCTTCCTACAATGGGTTTGTTTGTATTCCGGCGCGGTTTTCTCACTCGATGAAAGATGACTCTTGCTCTTCCTGCTGATTCTCGCTGTCGATATTCAGACATGCTGCTCCTTGTCGATAGGGACTTCTATAAAGAGCGTAAAAGAGCGCTTTCGGCCGTAGCCAGCATCAGTGTTACCTGAAAAGTAAGTAAAAGAACCCCTGTCAGCGGAGAGTCAAAGACAGCTGTCGAGCTGAGGCAATGTTATTTTTAGTAGAGAATATGATAAAGTGAATCGCTGTTACGATTTATTGAAATTTTTTAAATTAGAAGAAAACTCTTAAAATTCAAAATTGCCGCCTTTTTTGCCGTATAAGCGTCATTAGTCTGCTTGTTAAGATTGTCAATAGTGACCCATTTATTGTGTCACCCAAAAGCGCGGGTCGTCGTACCATGCTTTTCTTTTAATTTTGTCTAGTTAAGGATTTTAATCTAAATTATGTGAACCATTTTCCCAAAAATGTGACCTACCATGTGTGAAATTTAATTGTGACTATTGCCGATTTGTGTTGTCTGTTTATCTCCATGGATTTGTCCTTTTTCCACTGACAAGTAAGTAAAAGATGTCCACCATTTGCTTTTTTTAGGCACAAAAAATTAATAAAAAATCATATTTTTAAAATTATAACTTTAATTAACCCACTTTAAAAATTATAATTTAAAATTTTCCATCAAATTTATAAGTGATTCACTTTAACATATTCTCCACTAAAAATAACATTGCCTATAACATCAGTCTTTGTCTCTCCACTGACAGGGGTTCTTTTACTTACTTTTCAGGTAACACTGATGATAGCTACGGACGAAAGCGCTCTGTTACGCTCTTTATAGAAGTCCCTTTGGATTAAATTTTGCATGATATACAAAGATTGTTTCATTACTATTGCAAGTTGACGCAGCTTGCGTTGTTTCTTCACGCTCAAGACAAGGTGATAATTATTTAGTAATTTATGTATTTTAGTAGTTCACAATATTAAAACAATACATCGACACGTCATCACCACATACCTCCAACATCATCCCACTATGTGACATCAGTATAGTTCAATATACATATTGACATTAAGTTTGTAATAAAAATAGCATTAAGTTCTCATCGTTTGGTACTCATTTTAACTCAAGCAATCAGCAACAGTATTAATTGGAATACAAGGTATTTTCTTTAAATCCCCATCAAACCTGAATGGTTACCCCATCTCGAATTTAAACAAAATGAAACAATTATATGGTGTATATCAAGAAATAAATCCTTTAAATAATATTAGAAATACTTCCTTATTCCTTTAATAATTTGAAAAGACTATTTTCCTATATTTCTAAATCTGATCTCAGTGTCACAAATACTCCCGCTGCTGTCGTTTCTCAAGGCCTTTCGGTGCTCAGCCTGATGATATCCCTGTCAGATTGTGATAATCGTAATACAACACAAGAGTCTAGAGAGCCAGCGTCCACTTTGTCTCCCGAGCTTCCGCGCAAAATATTTCGTAAAAAGTGCATCCAAAGTACGGGCACGTATTACAATAAGTAATATTTCACTTTTCGCATGGCCCTCAACTAACCCAAACTAACGCAAACTAACCCAAACTGGCGAAATCATCTGTGGAAAGATCTCATCGGCAAACTATGCCATCGCCTGGATGAGAGACATTGTCAGTCATCATCTGAGAGATGGCGCTGGGAAGTGAGTAGCACGTTTGTTGTTTGGTCTCCCAGTTTTTGATCAAATTTTGTGAGTTAAGCACTAAACAATAATAGAAAAAGTGTTATAAACTGTGGTTCAAGTGTATTGTGATCGTATGTTAACATGGTTAAAACAAAAGCAGAGGATACGTCCAACAAACAAGCATTGGAAGTCCAAAAGCTTACTGACAGGATGGAGGAAATGGCGGCAAAATTTGATACCCAATTAAAGGCGTTTAAAAAGGATCTCAGCGTTAAAAGTCGAGGTAAATCAACTTCCACCGATTTGTCGGACGACATAGAGGCAGTCTCCTCTTTAAACAAACGATTTCTCGACTTCGAAAGCTCTGTTTTAACCAGCATTCAAGGCCTTAAATCCGACATATCATCCCTCAGAGCAACTAGTCAAGTTTGTGCGTCAGCAAACCAAAATAGTCTTTTAATTCACGGCATAGATGAGCAACAACAAGACCCGTACTCCTGTGTTGTTAAAACCATAACCACAAAAATTGGTATTGCAATACAAAAAACCGACATAAATTTTTGTTATCGCCTTGGTAAAAAAAATCCAAACGCACCTAAGCCTAGACCACTGTTAATATCATTTTGCCGTCGGTGGCTCCGTGATGAGATATTTTTCAACAAAAAACGGTTGAAAGGTCAACCTACTTTAATTACCGAATTTCTTACACCCGAAGCTGGCAAACTGTTTCAAACTACAAGAAATATTTTTAAAAAATCGTGTTGGACTTATAGAGGCAAGGTGTTTGTGTGTGTTGAAAACCAAAAAGTGTGCATTGACTCGGAAGAAAAGTTGAGGGAAATTAGTGAAAAGTGCAATGCTATTGACAAGGATTAAAAACTCAAGGTACGCTCTTTCTACTCTGAATCTCTTGTATTTTCTAACTAGTGCAATTATTGTCTAATTAAAATAATGTATTTTGTTTTTTTTTAAGTAAGTCTTGGTTAAGATAAGTATTACGTATACATATATTTTGCTACGTTATTTATTAGGTAAAATTTTAAAGATGGACTTTAGTAAATCTCTTTAAATATGTTTCTTAACTTTTAATAAATCAAGGGCAATAATATGATACATATAAGTGAACATATTATTATAGTATATAATTGTTTTTATGCGATGGTACTCGCTTAATTTTATAAATAAAATAATTTTCTTTAATACGGGAAGATCAAAACAATCAATGATTTGTTATCACATTTTTTGTTATTGATTGTTTGAAACAATTTGTTTCTACTATACACTCCTTATAGTTATAAGTTTTTTTAGGGACTTAATATTGTTTTATATTTTTATGAGCAAATGTGTCTATATTTTTTACTCTTCGATATGAGGTCTATGGGTAATTTCGGAGGCATTGGCGGGCAGGACCTAGAGGGGTGGTGGGGTATTTTAGATGATGGAGGGTAATAATCATAATTTACAGGATCAGCAGCGGCAGACCGGATTTGGTGTTGGTCATCTAAATGTACGTTCAATTAAAACAGGGTTTGATGAATTTGTAAACTATGTGTCTGACCTTGATTTGGACATACTTGGAGTTTCAGAAACGTGGCTTACTTCACAGGATGACACCTTAAATTATAATATTCCTGGATACAATTTCATTAGAAAAGACCGAAACACTCGTGGAGGAGGGCTCGGTATTTATATAAAAAAATATATAAAATATACATTAGTATCGTTTGAAAACACCACAGAAGATTTTGAATATCTTAGTTTTAAATTTACTATAAATAATAAAAGTATACTGGTTACAAATTTATATAAGCCTCCCACCACTAATTCATCTAACTTTCTTGATTGTTTGGAGGATATTTTGAGTGTGTCGGTGCCGTTTTATGATAATGTAATATTTTTCGGAGATTTGAACATAAACCTTTTAAGCGAGACAAGTACAAGTCAAAAATTTGTTAGTCTGTTAGAAACTTTTGAACTTCATCAAAAAATAAAAGACCCCACCAGAATTAATACTGTCTCAAATACAGCTACTTTGTTGGACGTTATATTTATTAATCAAAATCTCGAATGTCTTAAATCAGAATCCGTTCTTATTTCTGAGAATATTACTGATCATAATTTAACATACGTAAATTTAATTATACCTAAATACCAATCTTGTAATAAAACAATCAAATATCGCGATTATGCCAATATAGATCTCTTAGCATTTCAAAATGATGCACAACGACTACCATGGGATGATGTATATTATACTAATAATGTTAATGAGAAGATAACAATAATTAATAATAATATAACCTATTTAATAAACAAATATGCTCCTTTTAAAACAAAAACTTTAAAAGATAAACCGTTTACCCCTTGGATTACGAGCAATATCAAACTTCTAATGAAACTCAGAGATAAGGCGCGACAAAAATATCTAAAGCAAAAGTCCGACGGTAACCTCAATTACTATAGGCAGTTAAAAAATTTCACTAAACACGCAATACACAGGGAAAAATTAGCTTATTTTCAACAAATGTCTTTAAAAAAGGGGAAGGAATTCTGGAATAATGCTAAAAAATTAAACTTTACAAAAAATAAAAATAACTTCATACCTGAAAACTTAAATAATGCAGAGGATTTAAATAATTTTTTTGCGAACTCTGTAGCATTCCAGAAATTAACATCTAATGAAAAAATTATTTTTTACCGAACTAACAAGGATAATAGAATTCAGGAAGACTTTAACATAAACCTAATAAATGAAAATAATATTATAGATATTATAAAAAATATTGGAACTAATGCAGTCGGAATAGATGGCATTTCTATTAGAGATCTTAAGATATGCCTTCCTTATTGTTTAAAACCGTTAGTAAATATTATTAATTCTTGTATTTTACAAAGTATTTTTCCAAACGAATGGAAAATGGCTATTCTTGTTCCGTTGCCTAAAGTGTCATTGCCTGAAGGTTTTAAAGATATTAGACCGATCAGCATTCTGCCAGTTATATCAAAAATATTGGAACGTCATATTTTTAATGAAATTTCAAACTTTGTTTATACTCTTAAAATAATTCCAGACTGTCAATCGGGCTTCCGAAAGTCCTTTAGTACAATAACAAGTCTTCTTAGTATGATTAGTGATATCAGGGCTAAAAGTGATATTAAAGAAACAACATGTTTAACCCTACTGGACTTTAGTAAAGCCTTCGATACCATCGATCATCAATTACTTTTAGCTAAATTGGAATACTTTGGATTTTCGGATAAAACTATTACTTTTTTTGAATCTTATCTTGAAGATCGTTATCATTGTGTCCGTGTCATAAAAAACTCAGGTCAAGAATACTCAAATTTTTTGCCCTTAAGCACAGGTGTACCGCAAGGCTCTATATTGGGACCATTACTTTTTTGTATTTATGTGGCTGATATGGAAAATTGCTTACAACATTCAAAATTGCAACAATACGCAGATGATTCTCAGGTGTATCTATCCTTTGACATGCCAGGCATGCTTAGAGCTCAACATAAAATTAACAGTGACTTACAAAATTTGACCTTGTATGCTGAAAATCATAATTTGAAACTAAATGCTTTAAAATCGTGTGTAATGTTTGTAACAAATAATAAAAATCAATTAGATGAAATTAAGAATACCTTAAAAATCAATATAAAGGGCGAAGATGTACCGATTGTCACTGAAAAAAATAATTTGGGAGTGGTAATTGACTCAAATTTGCGTTTTACAACCCATGTTAATAATAAACTTAAGGCTGCTTATTCCCGATTAAGTGGTCTATATCAGTATAAAAATATTTTACCACCTAAAATAAAATATTGGTTGTGTGATGCACTCGTTCTGTCATTGCTCGATTACGGTGATATTGTATATGGCGACTCCTTAACAGTTTATTTATCTAACAAAATTCAAAAATTACAAAACAGCTGTATGAGATATTCTTTTAACATACCATATAGAAATCACATAACTCCTTATTTAAATACAAATTCTATCTTAAATATGAACAATAGAAGAAGGGTGCACATGTACAATTTAATATACACAATCATCAAAACTGGCCAACCTGCAAGTTTAAGAAATTTATTTTTCACTCGGGAACTTACATATAATACGCGAAATCCTTACTTACTTACAATCCCTATGCATAGAACATCGACATTTAAAAAGTCATTTGAATATGTAAGTGTCCGCATGTGGAATAATCTGCCTACTCATATAAAAGAAAGTTCACCTGCAAGTTTTTTATTAAATATAAAAAAATATGTCTTAAATGCGCAACTCACCGGAGTAGTATTGTAATGCTTTAAAGGGACCCACTTGTCAAGGTATTGCTTAGCTGATTCCTGCCTTAAAAGTATTGAGCTTTTTATTTTAATCCTCCAGAAATAGTGTAATCTACTAAAATGCATAAGCTATTAAACAAATATCACCCTGT
>MU189465.1:22401-51519 GCA_016904865.1 Pissodes strobi | reverse complement strand
CCAACTTCGAACCTTCTTCAGATCTTGATTAATTGTTGTAATCTATTCCTGTCTGCGGTGATAAGTCTCAGTTGCTGGTGCAGATTTTTCTGATCTGAATTGGGAGACAAGTTTACTTTCATCTGCAAAACTGTAAATAGGATTACTGGTTTCGGTCAGCAGTTTAAATTTGGCTAAATTGAAGATGAGGAACAGAATTGGTGAAAGTATTGCACGCGTGAGTTAATGGTGAATGTGTCTGAGATGTGTCCATCAACCGCAAAGTCGAGAGATCGGTTCCTAAGGAGACTGGCAAGCCAGCTGCAGAAAGACGCTGGCAGTCTGAAGGACAGCAGTTTGTTGACAAATCCGTCATGTCAAACTCGAATGCCTTCAATATATAGTAGTTCTCAATTGCGCTATTCCATACATGTACGATATAGGCCAATATATCTCCTGTCGACCTCTCTTTGCCAAAGCCGTATTGGCTATCGCTAATTATTCTATTGATCTCGACGTACTTCAGTAGGTGCTGATTGACTACACGTTCCATGACTTTGGAAATTATCGGAAGCAAGACCATTAGACGATAGTTTGAGGGCGTGGTTTTCTTGTCTCTTTTTGGAACACTTTGCACACGAGCTACTTTCCAAGAAGCTGGGTAAATCTTTTTTCAGTAAGACAAAGAAGAAAAAATGGGAGTTGGTTTATTGGCGCAGTTCTTTAAAACGATGGCAGATATTCCGTCCGGTAATGATGTCTTTTGCGTACCTATCTATCTCTTTGAGGATTTTAAGAATATCACAGTGATAAAAATAATTTCTGCCATGTTTGTGTTGACGTTGAATATGGTGGTGAGAGTCTAAGGTAGAGTGCGATGAAACCATTTCGGCGAGCATGTTTGCTTTTTCGTTAGCTGAATTGCCGTGACATACTGTTCTTGCTACCGACCACAAATTTCTGAAGCCAATAATAACGGAGTTCGGTTGCCGTATGTCAATTGCAAACATCAAAATTTCCGGTTGCTAATTTAAAAAAAAAATCCCCAGCTGGTGACAGAACTGTAGAATTTCTCCGAACTTTTTCTGTATGATGTATGATTTTCTGGAGAGACTGTACCTCGAGTCGGTACTAAACACATAAACGTTTAGGCTTTAGATTTTCATCATGTGCACCGTAAAACATTCAAGCATTCGACCACAAGAGAAATAAACTTTGAAAAACTATAATCATGAATGATGATTAATCTCATGGAAATATAATATTAAACAAAGTAAAATTAAGTGTATAAACAAAGGATCGATTGAAATATCAAATAATCCGATTTGCTTTATTTGAAATGAATACAAAAATTAAATAAAACTGAGCATACAAAAGACAGAAACGATTGAGAATAAATAGAAACGGGACGCAACATGTTTAAAGCTATGGTATTTAAATGTTGCTACTTGTGAAGGATGTGGCTTCACATTGGAATTCGCTGTTAAATTTCCATACATTAAAACTTTAAATGTTTCTAGAAATAGAACTAAAATTGAACATAAAGAGCATTATCGTAAAAAAACAAAATCAATAAATTTAAATCCCATATGATTTGGCTCGCCAACATTTCAAATACAGATATTTGCTTATGTATAACTCATTTGGAAATTTCTAGTCGTTCCTATGGTAAATAAAAATATCGCTTCTTTAATAATTACAAGACAGTGATAAATATTAATTACATAACGCGCGGTAATATCTAACGCGTACTTCAACAACGCGCGCATAAATCGCTGCTTAAATAAATACAAAATGAGGTAAAGTTTGTATATACAAATTTGAAAATAATGTATAATCCTTGGTGTACCATCTTTGTACCATTAGTGCAAAATTGACGATAGCAGACATATTATCCCCTAATCTAGAATTTTGTATTTCTCATATACAGCGACGAATAGTTACTCCCTTTTCTAGATAATTTAAAAATGCGTTATTTTAAGAAATTTATACTGGAGGAGACAAGAATAAAAAGGAACCGTAAATGAAAAGCAAGACAAAAATCGCCGTTAATTTCCCAATTAGAAATGATAAATGACTTGTCTCGAGAAAAATACTGCGGTTATTGTTACTAATAAAATTTTCTTATCAGATGTTTCAGGAGCAATAAATCACAGTATATAAATAGAAGACAAAATAATGGTTGATGGAATAAAGCTGGCAGTTTTATACCATGTCTGTAAAGAAGATTAGTAAAATGTTTCTATTAATATTTATAACTTGCGGATTTTTATAAACAGATTCGCAGACAGATCTGCAATCACAAACACACATGCCGCTTATGACGACAATATGTTTCTAGCTGTAGCAGACATCGCGTTTCCCTTCCTATTCAAAGTTATTTTGTGTCTTATTAAACTAAATAACTTATCACTATTATTTCCTGTATTAGCAAGTAATCATCTAATGCATAAATAACGCCTGATATTATTCTTCATGTGGTTGGGTGTCCATTTTCTCTATCCTCGATTTGCTGCTTCCCGATTCAAAATGAATGCAGTCATCGCTAATTTACTTATATTGTCATGATACAGCAAAATTGAAAAATAGAAAAACCGCGAATGCAAATAAAGTAGACGATCGACATACAAAACTAGACATTTAATGTAACTTGGTAGCAAGATTTACGTGACGACACGAGTCGGCGACATGATGTTCACGTTCCGTAAAAGGCAGTTCGACATTTACATAGCTTATCCAGCTTTATAATTTATTATAATCACCTAATTTGTTGTATCATGATTTTAACCTTCACCTTAATTTTGAATAGATTACCGTGGACATTTTTTGAAGTAAAATATATACTGTTGCGTTTTTCTCGTGAGTTCTGAACGAAATTACAACTTTTACTATTTTCAACTAATACTATCTTTATTCCTTATCACTCTGTACAGGGTGGCTCGAATTCGTGTCTATGTATGGGGAACTCGAAAACCGTAAGAGATACAGTGTCGGTCAAATTAAGGCAAAATTGCGCATTTAAGTGCCTAACAATATGCCGTTTAGAAAGTTTTAAAATTCCGAGTATTTACGGAGAAATCCGGAAAAAACCGAAATTTTTAAAAATGGTTTTATTTTTTTCCTGGGCTTATTTAAAATCGGATTTCAAAACTAATTGCACTTTTCCATTGCCACTTTTTCCGCTCTATCCAATGATGATATCCAGTTTGAAATCCGACGTTTCGTCTTCAAGGGATCACCATCAACTTTCTTTTTTTAAAAACGAACTTTAACTTTTTTTATCGTTTTTCAGATGGTATTGGCGTTATTAATATGAGTATGTGTTTTATTTTTTTTTTATTTTTTATTTTTTAATTTTTTAATTTTTATTTTTTTTTATTATTTTTATTTTATATATTTTGCTTTGGCGTGATTTTAAATAATTTAAGGTAGGTACTTTTCAAATTTTCATATTCTAGACAAATATTTTATTTGTTTTTGCATTAAGTGGAAAATTGGAGCCCGGATTAAAAATTAAAAATAGTAAAATTATCTTTTACGAGAATATGGCCATGAACTATTACTCAAACAAGTTGCTTAGTGCATTTTATTTATAATCAACATTCCAATAGGTGTTTTTCCATCAAAGTTCCTATAGTATCACGTAGTATGATTATAAATTTTTGATGTTCTCTATTAAATAAATTTTGTAATTGGTTAAAAGTTGAGAATATTTTATCTTTGCAGTAAGCAACTTGATTGAGTAATAGTTCATGGCCATATTCTCGTAAGAAATAATTTAACTATTTTTTATTTTTAATACGCTCGAATTTTCCACTTAATACAAAAAACAAAATAAAATATTTTTATAGAATAGACAAATTTTAAAAGTACCTACCTTAAATTATTTAAAATTACGCCAAAGCAAAATATATAACTAAAAAATAATAATAAAAATAAAAAAAAATTAAAAATAGAAATTAAAAAAAATTAAAACACATAGTCATATTAATAATGCCAATACCATCTGAAAAACGATAAAAAAATTAAAGTTCGTATTTAAAAAAGAAAGTTGATGATGATCCCTTGAAGACAAAACGTCGGATTTCAAACTGGATACCATCATTAGATAGAGCAGAAAAAGTGGCAATGCAAAAGTGCAATTCAATTTGAAATCCGTTTTTAAATAAGCCCAGGAAAAAAATAGAACGAATTTTCAAAATTTCGGTTTTTCCCGGATATCTCCGGAAATACTCGCAATTTTAAAACTTTCTAAACGGCGTATTGCTAGGCACCTAAATGCGCAATTTTGCCTTAATTTGACCGACACTGTATCTCTTACGGTTTTCGAGTTCCCCATACATAGACACGAATTCGAGCCACCCTGACAATAAAACACACTAAACTACTCTTACGACTTTACAACTAATAGCTCTTTACAACTCAACACTCAATGATTAACTAACTCAACACGCTTCAGGTCTGCTACTTATATATAATCTTAAATCTCTCACGAATACTAGGGAAGAAGCGAGGCCACTCTATATGATTCTCGATCAGGGCATCGAGATAAATCCACACTTCCTGAATCTTCGCGGTCGGCGAGGACTCATACATAGACGAGGCAAGGCCAGTTCCACAAGTTATCACAAAAACATTCGGATGGTTGCTAGCCATGACATTGCCTCCTTCTTAAACCTGATCGTCCCGATCAGCTACTTCATGTCCGTGATATGCTTTGAGTTTGTCGAGGTGGACAACTTTCAGTTTGCTTCTGGGGCTACGTTGAATTTTATACACTACGTCATTAATTCTTTTGATGACTATTTCCCTTGGGAGATCTTCCTTTCTTCCGTTGCGGACTATATAACCATACTTTAACGTTCATCTAAAATCCCATAGAGTTAGCTCCGGGATCATATCGAGCCTTCATTCGGTCACTGGCGTTCAAACGGTAGTCCCACATCATTCTCTTTCATCTTCCCACTAGATCTTGTTTGGGTCCTTGATTTGAGGTAGAGGTTGAACACTGCCGGCACCATGAATTAATATCCTGGCAGTAGTTGGCCCAGTAAAATATGTCTCGGATCTTGTCAATCGTTCTGTTAACTGCGCGATGGGCACCAAACTTTCCATTATGTACTTCTTCCAGACCTTCAGATACCCTCTTCCTTGGTACCACTAACTGCGTCTTCACCCGGCTATTTCCCAGGCTCGTTTAAGGAGTCCATTTTCAAATACCAAAGAGTCTCACTAAGCCCACAGAGATTTAAAAGTAGATCCCTTCGTTGAAATATCTCGCCAACTTAGCCTTGGTTGATGATTTTTCTTTAGTTGGTCTGTGGCCCACTGCTGATCAATTTTAAATTGGTTTGCCTAGTGGGAGTGATTCTTTCTCGTTGATCTATTATTTGGCAATGTTTATAATTATGCTCGCATGGCCTGGATAAACCATCTGTATTATTATGTCATCTTCCTTCCCTGTGCTTAGCCTTAAAGTTATATTGTTTTAACCCTTTCTGACTTGACTGTGAACTGCTAGCATCTCTGGATGAAGATGTAGACTGTAGTTGTACTTGACAGTCCCTCTTAAAATGCCCAGTGCTGCCACATATATAGCAGTGATTTGAAACATTTCGATTACGTGGCCTATCTTCTAGTGGATCCCTGAATCTTTGTACTCGACAGTCCCTTTTGAAATGTCCAGTCCTGCCACATCTATACCATCGATTTCTAGCATTTCGGTTACATGGTCTAACTTCTAGTGGCTCCCGGAATACAGATATTCCGGGAACCATTAGAAGTTAGACAGTTCGTTTTGAAATATCCAGTCTTGCCACATCTATAGCACTGATTTATAGCATAACGGTTATATGGCCTAACTTCTAATGGCTCCCGGAATCTCGCCGTGACCTGAAGAACTTCGGTTAATTTCTTGAAAATACCGTCCATCTCAGTTAGTTCACAACTATTCGCCAGCTGTTCTTGCTGGCTTAGAGATGTTACAGGCTGCCTCGTTTTCTAGGGCTCTACCGAAAACTTCACTGCTGTTATCAAATTTGGCTAGACGTAGCATCTTCTGAGTTTCTGGATCTCTGATACCATCCACGAAATATTGGGCAGCAAGTTCCTCACGAAAATCTTCTGTTGCTCCCGGGTAGGCCAATTATTAGATGAGACGCCTAACGTCTGCCTCAAACTCTTGCAGGTTTTCACCAGGCTTCTGATGTCTAGACTTTACTTGTGCCTGATACAGTTGTCTTCTGTGTTGGTCGCCAAATCATCGCTCCAGAACAGCTACAAGTACGTCATATTTCCCTTGTTGGCTGATGGGAATGATCTGTAGTAGTACCAGGGCAGATCCACGAAGCGCTACCACTAGTGATGTAGCCATTTCTTCGTTATTCCAAGCGTTGGCAACCGCAGCGGCTTCAAATTGTCTTCTGTACATTGTCCAAGATGTTTGACCGTCAAACGTTGGAGGTTTTATATCCTGTCTCGTGGCGAATACCCTCTCGGTGGGCTCTTGATTTTTAGTCTGGTAACTTCTGCTTGAAGATTCTTCACTTATTTCTGTACGTTTCCAACTTCTTTTTGTCTATTGCATACTTCTGTTTCAAATTTCTCATTGTGATCGTCTAATATTTTCTGTAATTTTCCTTGCTCGCCTACCATTTCTGAAGTTGATTCTGCTCTATTTGCCTTTTATCTTCTTGGTCTTGTAAACTTTTCTGAAGCCACACCTATTCTGCTTGCCTTCTACGTTCATTCTGTCCCTGTTCCGCTTGCCTTTCATCTTCTTTATCTTGAAACATGTTCTATTTCCCTTTTATCTTCTTGATCTTGTAAAATTTTCTGAAGCCTGTCCTATTCTGCTTGCCTTCTACGTTCATCCTGTCCCCGTTCCGCTTGCCTCTCATCTTCTTTATCTTGATACATTTTCTGAAACCGGTCCTGTTCTATTTGCTTTTCATCTTCTTGATCTTGAAAAATTTTCTGAAGCCGACCCTGTTCTGCTTGCCTTCTGTCTCTTTGATCTTGTAAAATTTTCTGAATTTTCAGGATCTCCTGACTTACGTCACTTACCTGTGGATCAAGGCAAACCCATCGAGAGCTACAGCGGAACTCGTGTAGTGGCTCCCGACATATCCAAAGTATTTGATAAGATGGAGCATGACGGATTATTAAGCAAATTGACCAGCACTGCTTCTATAGCTTTCCAATTTCTTAACGGATCGAATCATCCGAGTTGGTATGGATGGACATCTCTCGGAGGAATTTAAAATCAAGGCCGGAGTTCCTCAAGGGTGCATATTGTCTGCCACACTGTTCCTTCTCTACATCAACGATCTCTTAGATAGGTACAAACAATTCTATTAACAGTTTTGCAGCAGACAGCACTGCTATATCTTCATTCATGTCGCAGACTCCAATGACCGCTACTAGTTCTTAACGCGAGCGAGAAAATCAGATTGCTGCAATCAATGAGGATATCAACGCCATCGTGCAATGGGGTGAGGAACACAATGTCGAGTTTAACGCAGGAAAGACTCAAGTAGCTGTCTTCTCAAAAAATCAAGTACCGCAGGGCATGACTTATCAATGATAGGACAAACACTGACTCTGTCCTCATCCATAAGCTTGCTAGGCATCAATGTAGAAACCAACATATTGACGTAATCACGTCACTAAAATCGCTAAGGCAGCAGCAGAAAAGCTAGGAGCACTCTATAGAGCAAAACAGTTGTATAACCCTCATCAGCTCTTACTGCTCTATAAGGCCCAGATAAGACCATCTATGAAATACTGTTCCCATATTGAGGAGCTCGGCATACAAACACTTATATATTGAACTCCATAAAACTCAGTTTAATCTGCACATAGATAGCAGTTTTCGCCAATATTTCCATGAGTTGGAGCATTTCATATATTTCGTTAAATACTTCAGGTCATTTTAAATCCTCAATTACATTTATATTGCATTGGAGAGACTGAAAATATGATGGTATTAGCAACAGAAATAATTATTATATATGGAAATAATACGAGGGCTTTATTTCAACGCTAGTTAATATCACATATCCCATTTCGAGCGTTAATTTTGTAGAGACTAATATTTATTTAGAATAGCAAAAAACAATAAATGTTCTTTGCTCTATTAAATTGTTAATGTTGGGGAAAGACCTCAACATGTATACTAATTTTCATTTTTTACCGTATAGATTGATGATAATACTCTGTATGCTCGTAGTATGATTATGCCAACTAAATTTATTTCATCCCAGGTAAACAGCAAATTGTATATTTAAATTATATCTTATTTCAGATACTCCTTAGTTCGAACCTGGAGTGTAAGTGTAATAGATTCCGTTATATGCAACAATCTCTAAAAACCAAGTTGACACTCGGTCAAGGAAATCGTTAGCAATCGTTCACAATTTAATATATCCTTGTCTCAGTCAATGGTGTATAAACAACAATATGTCAAATAAAGAAAGAACATGTTCTACCCTTTTAAATGCATCCGCTCTCGCGAAATTTCCCGCTATATTTCTCCCTGCAGCGCCGGTAGGAGAAATTCATTTTTAGCGCCTTACAAACACTAAACTGTGATGCATCGATCCGGTCATCGCTCTGCATGAGTTTGGCGCCAAAAACATCAGCCCCTGTCGCGGCCCTGGTTGACGCTAAAATATTTAGTAAGTTTTCTCAAAAACTAAGTTTTAGTCGAATAAAGAAATAATAAAGTACCTTACAAACACTCAACCCTAATGCATCTTCCCAATCGTCGCTCTGCATGAATTTGGCGCCAAGTACATTTACTCAATCGTAGCTCTGGCTGACGCTAAGATATTTAGTAGTTTTTCTCATTGGTTTGCACAGATATTTAGAAAATATTTTCTGTACTCTTTTCTCTTTATCCAAGCTTGGATAAAGAACTCCTTTTGGGCGGTTTAACGCATTTTCGAGACAATATAGCTCAGCTTCTGCTGGGTTTTCTAATGCAGAATAGACTTTTCCAAATGAATAGCCATTTCTATAAAAAAACCAAATAGAAGATGGACATGGGAAGCTCCGGATGGATCCACTCGAAATGAAATAGACTTTATAATAGCCGATAAAAAAATAATAGTAAAGAATGTTACGGTACTAAACAGGTTCAATACGGGGAGCGATCATAGGATAGTACGAGCCACGGTCAAAATAGATAAGGTAAACGAAAGATACAGAATGATCAAAAAACCTACAAGACAGTCATGGATGTGCCCAACAGATATAGATAAATTCCAAAGATGTATCACTGACCATCTCAAAAACCCTAAACCAACCGACACAATGGAATCGATAAATGATGAAATCAAGCGGGCCCTAGAAAAAAGTCAAAAGTTACACTGCCCAAAAAATCAGAAAGAAGAAAAAATCAGCTCAACTACTAAGGACCTCATACAAAAAAGAAGAGAAATGAGGAACGAGAGCCCCAACGCAGAAATGAGAGAAATAAACAAACAAATATCGAAAGCCATAAGACACGACACCAGAGCCTACCGTAAAAAAGAAGTCACACGAACAATAGAAAGTAATAAAAGCATGAAAGTGATGCGCAGAAAAATGGGAATTGGGAAAAGACAAATAATTAAAATCAAAAACAAGGAAGGCGATGTTATAACAAATAAGAAAGAAATAATGGATATCGTCGAAGAATTCTACCGAGAGCTGTACAAACGTAGACCAAGGGCAGAAACAAGAGAAGAACAGACGCCAGAACGTAAAACTGCAACTATTGTCAACTAGGGATCAGAACTCCTACCCGAGATTAATAAAGAAGAAATCAAAGCAGCACTCCAGAGAGCAAAGAACAATAGAGCTCCCGGAGAGGACAATATAGTGATCGATGCGATTAAAGTGGGAGGATTATGGAGCTTTTCAATATGTGCCTGTACGACAGAGAAATTCCCAGCAAATGGAACAACGCTATCACCATTCTGCTACATAAAAAAGGTGACATAGCAGATTTAGAAAATTATAGACCTATAAGCCGGTTGAGCCACCTTCTCAAACTATTTACAAGGATAATAACTGTGAGATTGGAAAACAAACTCGATTTCTATCAACCTTTTGAACAAGCCGGCTTTCGCAAGGGATTTGGGACGAATGACCATCTACAATGCCTCAAGATCCTAATAGAGGATTCAGTTGAATATAACAGACCACTAGTCCTAATATTCGTAGACTTCCACAAAGCTTTTGACTCGATAAACTTGCAAGCAGTATTAGAATCACTGGACAAGTGCCGAGTGGACTACAGATATACAAGGCTAATATATAACATCTACAAAAACGCAACGATGAAGGTACAGCTGGACACAATAAGCAACAGTATACCAGTTGAAAGAGGAGTCAGACAAGGGGATACCTTATCACCCAAATTATTTATTACTGTCTTAGAATACGCAATGAAACGACTCAACTGGGATGATAAGGGTGTAAGAATTGATGGTACAAACGTAACAATCCTGAGATATGCTGATGACATTGTCCTGATCTGCGACAATCTAAAGGACATAAGAATAATGGTAGAAGAACTCCAAGAAGCCTGTTCGGTTGTCGGATTACAGATTAATTTATCAAAGACAAATGACAAATTTAGTGTCAAGCGGAAACATAAAAAGTGAGAGAGGAGATATCGAACTAGTGGACAAATATGTCTACCTCGGACATGAAATAAGGATGTCAAGAGATAACCAAACAGCGGAACTGAATAGAAGAATCAACATGGCATGGGCAGCTTACGGAAGACTAAGAGAGACGTTTAACAGTGATATACCAATCTGCCTGAAAAGGAAATTGTATGACCAGTGTGTTTTGCCGGTACTAACGTACGGTGCAGAGACTCTAACTCTAACAGCTACATCTACGAGAAAATTAAAGATACATCAAAGAAAAATGAAAAGAGCAATGCTTGGGATATCACTGAGGGACGACGTGATCGAGCATGTGGCAAAGCAGAAATGGAAATGGACACGGCACATAGCTAGAATGCGGGACGGCCGATGGACTAGGAAAATACTTGAATGGAGACCGCGCGCTGACAAGCGCAGTAGAGGATGGCCGCCAACCCGATGGACAGACGATATCAAAAGAGCTGCAGGGAATTGGATCGGAGAGGCACAAAACAGGAACAAATGGAAGACACTGGGAGAGGCCTACGTCCAGCAGTGGATGACAATAGGCTAATTGATGATGATAATGATAGTTCATAACGTCTCTGCTGATGAAGATAGAAGAAGGAAAAATGGCGGATGGAAATTTGTAAGTAGACAAATCTATTACTGCACCCAAGATTCGAATCAAATGGTCAAAGTTTTACATCCCTGTTGAAGTTAAGTTGAGAGAATCGAAGAAGACGTAACATACAAGGTATTTAGTGTGAACGGAAAGGCAGTCAGTTGAAATTTTGAATTAACAGAAAGCTCAATTAAATTTAGTAAAGAAAGAAGTTCTTGTTAAATTTAAATAATCAAGACGTCTTATTAGACATGTAATTATTATTGTTAATCGAATGGACAGTCCCTATTTAGTTTTATGTGTGTTAGAAATTGTATATATTTATCATATTTAATGCAAATTAATTCTTGCCTTATTAAAGTACGTAATACATAAAATACATGTTTTAATTCACATCCTATTAATAAAACCCCCACCACCTTATTTTAATACAGTCCACTAATTAAAGTGATTAATTATAAAGTTAATTACCACCCTCACCTTTGTGGTCATAAATGATTAAGAAATTATTGTTTATACCGACCAGTCAATACATAATTCAATAATGAGTTATGCTGATTTTCAAGCTTAAGATCCATCAGAAGTAACTGTAATCAAACATGTTCTACCTTTGTAACGACACGTTAACCTTTAACTACACGCGCCTTACAATGGCAAATAAGTACACGAGTGGTACTTCATTAAGATATATCGGTTTTTTAAATAAGCTAAATAATTAAATATTTTATTGAATAGGGCCAAGTTTGGGCCAAGCATTTTTTGATAAATCCATAATTTTCGCAAAACAACAGAAATAATACATTGACCATGTTTTTGTTGTGGCAGACAAAAATAGAGTAACTACTATTTCCTGCCAAACATGCAGTCAATTTGCAAAAAGTTATCACTATGGTTACAGGTCCAGATTGCTCCCAAAAATGGAAGATAATCCCGATAATAATAATTAGAAAGTAGGGAAGCCGTACTTAAAACATACTAAGAATTTGTATTTTTCAGTTTATTTTTATTATGTTTTAGTTTTTCTAATTACTATTTATCGCCGTTCTAAATATGCTTTTGCAAGAATTGCATTTTATTCGATCCTTTTTATGCTCGTTTTTATGTATTTTGTATATATTTATATATTTATTTTATTCTAAAATACATAAAAACGAGCATAAAAAGGATCGAATAAAATGCAATTCTTGCAAAAGCATATTTAGAGCGGCGATAAATAGTAATTAGAAAAACTAAAACATAATAAAAATGAACTGAAAAATACAAATTCTAAGTATGTTTTGAGTACGGCTTCCCTACTTTCTAATTATTATTATCGGGATTATCTTAATTTTTTGGGGCAATCTGGACATGAAACCATAGTGATAACTGCATGTTTGGCAGGAAATAGTAGTTACTCTATTTTTATCTGCCACAACAAAAAACCTGGTCAATGTAATATTTCTGTTTTTTTTTTGCGAAAACTATGGATTCATCAAAAAATTGTTAATGCTTTTAGAATTTGTCTTCTATGTTACACAAGATCTAGATATTTATTTATGCCTGAGATGTTTGAAAATTGGAAAACGTAAGCCAAATGACACCTTCTGGTTCTCTCAAAATAATAAGTCGATAAAAATGAGTAGTTCAATTTTTGTAAGATCTTTGGCATCTCGTGGTCGATCATAATTTCCAGATGTGCACATTCAATAATATTTTGCATAATATCGAATGCACTTTTTTTCATCAGTGAAATTTGTCACAGAAGTTCTTGGACCAGGAAATATTTTAACCATAATTTTTTACTAGCTCTTCCTATATTTGCACTAGGGGTTTCGCTCCATCGGCTTTTCTTATCTTTAGCCAAGGACCATTTTACTGCAGGTTTAATACCATTTTAATTATCAACTTCTTCCTCATCGCCTTCACCAAGCTCTTTTTCTGAGGTTGATCTGTGATCACTTTCTTCTATAGGACGTATCCGCATCTCCACCTACTTCATGTTCGGATACTTCATCATACATTGATAGAACCATTACAGCAGTACTGACGGTGAGTGATAAAAACTATAACGAAGGGTCATTTTGGGTGAATATGTTAATATGGAATATGTTAATATTTATTGAGAGCGGATGCAGTGATCTAAATTTCAAAGTTGCCGGGTTTTAAGCTTAAGTGGCCCACCAAGACACCGGTGCGTATAGTTGAAGGTTAAAGGTAAACACGATTTATGCTCCGCACACTTTTTTAAAACGTCTTTAGCATTTATCGATCTGAAGATTCCAACTACTAAGAAATATCAAGAATAACTATCAGGGTAAGTTGTAAATAAAAGTTTAAGATAGGTGTTGTCGACTACTGCCAGCTCTCTTGTAAAATTTACGATCTAGATTTTACTATGTGTTTACGGGTACATAAATGCCGGACGCCTCTAAGCAACAATATATCATTGACACGCGGGAATTAATAATACTAGAATTATCAAATTACAAAATAAATTTATGCAGTGATCTTGCTTAAGCTGTTATTAAATGTATTGATAGTACGTGTAGATTCCAAATTACCGTAATTAAGATAATCACACAGATCTGCGTTCAAGGATTTGAGGACAATTATCTAAATATCTGGAAGCTGTTGTAATGATGGATTATAATTGTATAGTGTGTTATGATGCTTCAGTGTATTTTATTATTAATTAGGATAAAATGAGCATTTAACTTACATACTAAGATTATGTGGAATTTCCAAATATATTATAGCCTCTAGTTATCGAAATCACAACATCAACATTAAAATTAATTTAACCTAAACAATGCATTATTGGCAAAGTTCTCGAAATTAGTAAGAAAAAAAATGAACACAACAAGTTACTATAAAAACCTATCTCATCCAAAAAAAAATAATAAAATAAAACATTGGTGAAATATAACACAAAAATTATCAAATACAAAATTAGACAATTCCTACCAACCCTCAACAGGCACTTACGAGAGTAATACTCATTCAGGCTATAGAAGAACCTGTTGGGGGAACACCCCAACATGTGTATGAGCTTATCTTTTTTCACCGTATAGTTTGGTGATAACACCCTCTATATCCGTAGTATGATTGAGGCATAATTAATACCCAAATATATTTATTTCACCCCAGGTAAACAATAGTTTGTGCATTTAAAGCGTTGTATTTCAGTTACTCCTTAGTCCGAAGCTGGATTGTCGGTATAATAGATTCCGTTTTATGTAACAATCGTTGAAAAGCAAACTGTCACTCCGCCAAGGAAATCGCTATTAATCGTTCTCAATTTAATATATCCTGGTCTCCGTCTATGTTGTGTAAACAACAATATGTCAAATAAAGAAAACACATGTTTCTACCCTCTCAAATGCATCCACATCCACGCATTTCCCGCTCTATTCTCCCTGCCGCACCGGTAGGAAACATTTAATTTTAGTGCCACCCGTAAAACAGTGGTCCAGTACGGTGCTGTTTCAGTTTGGCGCCAAAAACATCACCCTTGTCGCTGCCTTGTTTGACGCCAAGATATTTCGTCATTTTCTCATTTTGTTTGCACAGATATTTAGAAAATATCTTCTGTAATCTGTGTTATCTTTTTTCAACACTGAATTAAGGCCTCTTCGGGCATTTTAACGCATGTTCTCGAGACAATACCACACGTAGTGTCTGTCCTGTTGAAGATAGAGAAGATAAAATGGCGGTTGGAAATTTGTAGTAGACAAATCTATTCCTATCCCTAAGATTCGAAGCTACTGTTCGAAGTCTTATGTCCCTGGTGAAGTAAAATTGAGAGAATTGCAGAAGCAAAGTACCAAGTTGTTTTATGTGAACGGCAAGGCTGAATTATTAAAAGAACGTTAGTTAAATTCAGTAAAGAAAGAAGTTGACGTTTGATTTAAATAATCAAGATGTTTTGTTAGACATTTAGTAATATTAAACCTCATGGAGAGTATCTAGTTTTGGGTATGAAAGGAAGAATGCTTAAAAGTAGTTAGAAACCATTGTATATATTAATCATATTTAATGCAAATTAAATCTTGCATTATTAAAGCACGTAACACCTTAAATACGTATTTAAATTCTCATCCTATGAATAAAACCCCCACCACCCTATTTTGATACAGTCCACTAATTAATGTAGTTAATTGTAAAGTTAAATATCACCCCCATCTTTGTGGTCATAAATGATTTAAGAATTAATTGCTTATACCGACCAGAACCTACTCAATAACGACTTTTTAACAGGCACTGTTAATTTTTAAAAATGCAAATTTCGTTCAATTTAGTTGAAAAATGGCTAAAAATTACTAGGTTTTCATACATTAAAGAGTTTTTGGTTATAATGTACCTTGGAATTGACAGTAGCAACGCATTATCACGTCGAGATTATAGTGATTTATATAATTCACATTTCGATGTTTTTTTTGTATGTACATAAACAAACCTTCTTCAATATAAAGACACAAGGCAAAAATAGATCTAAAGTGGTATCTAAGTCTTGTCTTGAAAATGTATCTAATGGAGTTTTTGGAACACAAACAGTGATTGAAAAAGTTGTTAGCTATAATATCCCCAACACATAATATCATATCTCAGATAAGATTCTAGTAAAGAAAAATAATTTGATTTAGCTAAAACCGTTACTTTACATATTCTTAAAACCTAAACCTGGAATCAATGTGCGTTTCCCAAAGCTCTGGAATAGGATAGCTCATTCAGATGGTCCGCACCAAGCATTATATCTTTCAAAGACAAGATAAAAGTGAGACTATTTGTCTCCGTACTTTAAAACGAAGGTAGTTAGAGTTACACCAAATCTTAGCACTCTCCAAATCCCTTGCAATTATTTGTTCTAAATCCTCTCCTGTCGATAGAAGTCTAATGTCATCAGCAAATAATGTAAATTGCCTCTTCACATCAATGCACGCCAAATCATGAATATAAAACCAAAAAAGGACAGGCCCGAAAACTAAACTTTGAGGTATTCCATGATTCACAGTTCGCAGCGGTGATAGATCATCTCGTGGTCTCACATTCTGACTTCGAATGGAAAGATAGGATGCGAGCCAAGACAGAGCAATCTCCCTAATCCCTTAAGAATATGTTTTGCGAAAACATCCGGTGATTCACAGAAAACCGCTGGAGCAACCTTTCCTCATTTAGATCCATGTAAGGTCTCCCCAGGAAATTAAAAATAATACACCCACTACTTTTCTGGTTCTGAAACCAAAATTGACTATGGATTAGTATGATTAGTATGCTATTGTCGCGATAGGTTTTATCCGCGACGCCACGCCTTGTTTAGCGTGCAGGAATATAGCTCAGATTCAAAACACAGCAGTTTTAAACAATAACAACGTCTATTGGTCAAAGACTTAATGAGAAAACATTAACAATGTCAATTGGTCAGAAACTTAATAAGATTATATTATACCCGATTACTAAGGTGTGCATGCTCTCTCGATTGAGGTATATTTTTGAATTGTATATAGGTCTTTAGTCACTGGTTTATATATATAGTTTTCTTAGAAGTTTGTGTCGTGTTTCATTTAAGGTTTATTTGATAGTAAATTCACTTAAAGTTTACATTACACTTTTAACTACTTCACAGATTCTACTTAGAAAATTATCTTTCTTAAAACTTTGACACATTTATCATAGATTCAATTTTTACTACTGCGGATATAAAACCCCGAAATTTCGCGACCATGCGACCGAGCCAAGCTCGGGTTAGAGTGAGGAGAAAAGGATAGATTAGAACCTGAAAGCACCTATGTGGACCGCCCAGGAGCTGGTTTTAGGTGAGGCACAAAATTCTGCCGAACTGATAGTTCGCTAGCGTATTTATATCACAAAATGTTCTGATCGTTGCATGTTTAGGTTCATAATCGCCCCCGTTGAATCCTCGCGTACTCATGATTTATATTTAATGTTTACATAATATTTTGCATGTTCAAGTTCAAACTTAGGACAGGGTGATATTTATTTAGTAGCTTCTGTATTTTGGTAGTTCACACTATGACGCTTTAAAAGACACAACATCCTCTCCTTAACCAGGCTCTCAAAATATTTGACAACGTTGGAAGCAATGATATCCTCTTAAATCTGATGATATACCCTTAAACAACGGCGTGATAACAATCATCTTAAGAGAGGCTAAAAACAAACTAGACTCAAATGAGCAGGTTATAGCTCTACATAGCACGGGTTTGATGTATCTGAGAGGGCCTCAAAACTGTCCCAATCCAAGCCCAAAAACCGAAGTTTCAAATTTTTAATATATCATCCACTGAAATTTCTAACCATTTCCATTTCTTTTTAGTTTTTGGTTTAATAATTGTAACATTTGCCAATATAACCTCATGATCACACAAACCTGAGGAAAACACGGATACAACTCATTGAAAAGCACTTGAAATCCGTAGAAAAATAATCCGAAGGTTTTATCTGAATGGCCAGTAATTCTACTTCGTACATTGACATACATAACCTAAACGACTCTAAAATGACTCTCAAACATAGGGTACCTGCTAAAATTGAATATCTATTATCTAAGTTTAAGTCACCCGTCAATATTGATGTATATTTTGCAGGCATACTAAATAAAAGTGACGTCAGTCTAACCAAAAACTCCCCATTTACACCACTTAGAGGGCTATAAATACACGGTGTATACAGATTTAAAACTGTCGAAAATTCGAATCCACCTTCAACAAATATGAACTATATTAAACAATTTCACAGGGTTGATATTTAGTAATAAGATCATTACTTATTTGAATCATTATTCCGCAATTACGAATATTGGTCCGCCATATAGGCGGACTAGAAATCTCTCAATAATTATAAATATAACATGGTTCATCTTCCTTCATGAATCCATCATGCTGCAAAGACTAATTTCCCATTTTCATGCTTTTTTTTGAAGGCTATGATCGTTCATTGCATTCTCTAGTTTATTCATTATTTCAAAAAAGTAACACGCATGGTGTGTTAAATTAACTTTTAAAAAATAATTCTGAGCAGAAACATTCAAATGATCAGGCTTTGAGGCCTCTTTGTGTACAAAGTTTAAATTATGATAATATGTGCATAATTCCTGAAAATATGACTCACTTTTATTTTATACAATTTTTATCAATTATTTCATGTTTGGAAAAAATCATTCGTGCACCATGAAGAAGAATATGAACAAATTACAGTAAGATAATGGTAGTAGCATTCATTCAATTATAAAAATACCTAATACGGATATCCAATTCTCAGAAGAAGATATTCGAAATTCCCCGTCAAAGATTGAACGTATACAACGAAATATGTAGGTGCTGTATTTTTCTAAGTTGTTTGTTGGTTTAGTAGGGGAAAAATCTTAACGCTAATGTTCAACGTCAAAGGAGTTATTAAAACTTTCGTGGCTGGCAAGAGAAGATCTAGTGTCGTATGACCATGAATTGATCAAAGTTTTTGGCTTCCTGACTGAAATGACTTAGCATCTGAACGAGCTGAATAGGCGGCTACAAAGCAAGGAAAATCTTATTTATAAACAACTGGTATATTAATATAAAATTTTTTGAAACTGAGTCATTTTATGAAACCTATCGCTTCAGAAAAAGGATCTTTGACTTCTCGAACTTATCATTTTGTAATTTTAGTAAGATGGACAAATAATATATTCATTTGTATGAATAATTTACGTCGAGATATCAGCGAAAATTAAAATTTAATAAATTTTTCCGCCAAAACTTTCACTGTATCTAATGAAGATGTTCCAAGAAATTCAAGTGAAACTCATAGTTCTGCACTGCACAACTGAATTAAATGAAAACCACAACTTTTAATTTTTACTCTAAAACTATACTATATATTTATTACATAAATTTAAATAAGGCATTTAAATAATACCCCTTACATTTACTTTCCATCAGATTTAGAGTTTTAATCTATCTACCTTAAATTTTGCATGTTATATATAATTTTTATTGCGGCCCTTCAGTTGATAGAGACACCCAAATCTAGCTCTTGGATAACTAAAGGTTGGACACCTCTGCTTTATACTTTTATTAATTCTGTAGATTTACTTGAAGCAGCACACAATTCTGGACGGTTTGCTAACATTTGTTAAGGGTTTTTTCCTGAGAAAAGACTAATTGCGCTAATTATATATCATCCGATTAGAAGCAATATAAATATGATTTTTAAAATGAACTAATTTTCACTTGATATTTGATACATTTGATTCTAAACAAGTATTCGCATTACTAAGGAAACGACAAATACTGTAAGAGATTTCTTAGCAAAAAGTGAATAAAATGAAAAGACAAATGTCACAGAATCGTCCGCTTTCCAAAAGGTTAGCTTCATTATTGATTACATGGGACAAGCTTCTATACTTGACGTTTATATGTGCACTAGAGTTTCATTAAATTTTTCAACTCGGTCTCAGAATAAACGAACAAACATTTAATAGTGCTCGTGGGCATTCCTAAAACGATGCCTAAAATTAGTTTTATTGTATAATAGAGGAAGGCAGTTTATTTATTTTGACATCTGACAGTTGAAACTTGTTTTATGATAAGATAAAGACGGAAATATATTAATTTAGGTATTGAGGACTTTCTTTATGAACCAAATTTATATTATGATGATATGTGCATAATTCGTGAAAATATGACTTACCGATTATGATTGTATAAATTATGACCTTATGTAGTGACATAAGAAAATTAGAAACCGAGATTTTTCCCACTTTAGCAAATTTCTGGGATAAAGAAATCACCAAATTTCTTCTGGATGAAGCTAGAAAATACGCTTTCTTCGAAATTGTTCAGAATCCTAATATTACGTCTGAGGAGTTAAAATGTGCTGTGTAATAGCTATTTTGAGTTGATGCGGTGTCAAACAAGCAAGAAAAACTACCGAGATTTCAAACCTAATAGAGTCAACGCGGTGATTAAAAATAAGTTTGAACAGATATCCGCTTCCTACATCTAGTGGAATACACTAAACCAGATAAAAATGATAAAGCTTGGAAAATCCGGCAACGGATGGACAAACCAAAAAGCGGTTCTTAGAACATTTTGTAACCAAAGAAGAAATAAACTACTACGAAACAATGGTGAGCTATTTTGGAAGGCATTGCTACACGCAATTCACCAGAGGAAAATTCATCCTCTTCGGCTACAGAATATGGCCCTCAATACGAAGGAAGGATATTTGATAAGCCTTTCCTATGCGAAGATAAGTATCCATGAAGTTGGGAAGGTGATGAGCTACGTTACGGACTGCTTACGATATTGAGGGAGTTTCCAGAAACTAAAAAGACATTGCCATACAAGTTATACACAGAAAACTTTTATAAAAATTCAGTCTTACTTCGCGGTATGAAAGATATTGGCGTAGGGTGTAATGGTAACATGCGAAATAACCATCTACCCAATAGAATTTTATGGTAAAAGAACTTAAAAAAATCTACTAGGGTGGGCATTTTCTTACTCTCAGAGTCCAGAGAATAACGTGTGTTCGCTGGGTCGAAGATAATATAGTCACAATTGCATTAACCTGCATTGGAGTCGATCCAGTGACCCATTTAAAATATTCTCACAGCGCAAAAATGGGTATCGACACGCCTGTTACCTATATAATAAAGTTGGTGCTCTTATCAAGCCTTTAATATCTTTTTTTCGTTAATTTTGAAACAGTTGGAAGCGATCTTATGTACAAGCGGATTGGCCTCTTTTTGATATATTCCCAAATGAAAAGAGAAGACTAGACACCTGCAATTATAACAGATAGACAACGTGTTCGAAATGCGATGCTGTGTGTGCATCGACTATGGTATAGAATATCATCAAAAGTGGCATTATGTTGTTGTTTCTATTATTTTTTTTACATTATTAGAATAGTAGTTTGTGTTTATATGCTAAGATATGTTGCTGCCATTTGTCCTTAGTGTCACATATATGTGGTTGCGCGTAAAACCCTTTTAAATTAGTTAGCAATATAAAATAACTAAGATGTTACCTACCCTTAAGAATGCGTCCAGCGCAACATGTGCTCCGACTGCTCGTCGGCGTGTGATTGGGTCAATTATTTACCTTTGACCAGGGCGTCACTAGTTTGAAATAACTAAATCCGCAGACCCAAGCTAAAAGGTCCTCGGTCTTGAAAATCTTTAAGAGTGACTCAAAAATCAAGTCAGTCAGAACAATAATGTTTATCAGTTACCACGATATATATTAAATTGTGAGAATATGGAAATATAATATAAAAAAACTATGCGCAATAATCGATCCACACACTCTGGTAGGGATACTAAATAGTATCCCTACCAAAGGGTTACTTATTTAAATTAACATTGGTAAGCTATGCTTCCACCTAAACAGTTCAAAAAATATTTATATCAATACAGCGCAGAAAAGAAGTAAAACACGAAATCTAAAAGAACGCTGAAAAATATTAAAAACACGCAGAAAATATTATGTGGAAGGTCACAAGCGTCCTGTGTACATAGTACCACACCCAACTTAACACCTCCGGCCTTCTGAGCGTGGGCTAGGCGCTTTGGAACCCATAAACCATCAGTGGCAATTGAGATAGTGCCCACCTGGACATCCCGTAACTCTGGCTGCAGTCGATGCCAAAATAAAATTATCAACTTGACTGGCTGACCGCTGACTTGCTCCAAATAAAAACAATAAAATAGAACAAGCTCTAAGTAAGCACTCTTCTACTGCAATGTTAGGCAGCCGCCTCTCTTAAAACACTCTCCACACACGAGTATTTAAAAATAGTTAATGACCCCAATAGTAATTTAGCCATCCTTGAGCCTACCCATGTATTAATTAATATTAAATCGTCATTAAGCTCAGAGTTCTTGTAATTAAAAATTTAAGGTGGAAAAGGAATTTATCAAAAATCATATACATTCATTATACAACCTATATCTTAATATACAATACGAGTTTCCATTAAGACAAAGAAATCAGCTGTGCGTGATCGACTGCAACATGATACCGAGAACGGTATCATGAATTACTTACTATTCAATACGCTTAATTTCCCCAGAATATTACGTCATGTAAAAGTAATGAATATAATAAAATTATGCTATGCCTGTTCCAGGCCCGAGTTATCTTATGTTCGTTGATATAACGAGTGCATGATTAAATACATTTTGAACATGATTCTAGAATAACACTTTCTATTATGCAGTAGATTCAATCTCCGCGAGAGCCCTTAGAAAACTATATTTTAGTGATTTACATCATGAGGAAAAGAATCCCCCTGAACAGAAAATAAATTAGAATGTTCAAAATGTAAAATAAAACTATTTACCTACCTACGTAGGAGTTTGGTGGTGATGACGAATGGGAGCAAGGCGCTCTCCTACAGGCAACCCTTAAGGAAGGAAAACGTCGTATTTGGTTCCGGAATCTTCCGCACGTGGCCAATTACAAAAAAGAACCTGACTTAAGACAACTCGACAGTCAATTAATTTACTCCACCAAACTTGTCACTATGCCAACGTCTCTGGCCCAAAATAAAATTATCAGGCTTACGCACTACCTCAACTTAGAGGGATTTACCAAGAAAGAGGACGATGTCAAGTCCAGATCGTCCACCTCGAATGCTAAGTTCAATATTTAAGGGTGAGAAAAAATGCGACCAGTAGACTAGCTTTACATTGTCCTACGACAACATGTAAAATACATCACGATGGTCACCAAATTTAATAACATCTTCAATACCCAATAAACCGTACTTAAGGCTTTATGATCTTATATATTGGTAGCAGGATAAGGAAAACCGACGATAAAACCATTACCCACAATGACTAATCAAACAGAAACCACCCCATTCCGGCCGGCGGTTATTTTAAACTCTTGCCATCAGAAGAGCGAAACGCATGAATACGCTGCATAACAATTCAGTCCTAAAGGTACCTGCATCTCTGTTGGAACCAGTTACGAAACAATGGGCGATGTTGCCAAATTTTGGGGACACCACGCAACCACTAAATCATCTTGCTTCCATGTATCAAGCGAAAGCTCAGACAGTCGTTCAACATGAAGCTAAAGGTAGCACGTCAATAAATTAAGTTGTCTCTTGTTGGCTTGGTCCGAAAACATATCAAAATCGCACGAGGATCGCTAGAGAAATATGTGAACCTGGCCAACATGCCAAGAGTACCCCTCAAAGGAATTATCGTCAAAGTCAGCTGTCTCATCTCATCTGAAGGTTATCATACCAGAAATAAACATGGACTGATTTTTATTAACATTTCCTATTAAATATTGAGACGAATCCAGGGGAATAACCGACAAACTCCGAAACTAGTATTTCTGACTCCCATGAGACTGTTTTAATGCATATTATCATCGAGGAAGTGATTATTCGGGAAGGTAAGAGAAATATTGAATGTTTTGAAATGCATTGCTATCAATGCTTGTAACTTGGAAGGTTTCCTCGAAAGCGATGATCGGAATACGTTTTACTGATTGATTATGTGCTAAGCAAGCGAAAATCTTCATAAGGCCCGATCGATCGTATCAAACAGCCCAAGAAAATCAAGTTACTTATACAACTATAGAACTCAATCTTCCCTGGAACAGCTCGATAAAATGTCATCATGCAGGTATCTAAACGAATAAGTAGTACTATATTAAGCTTGACGGACTAGCAAAATAAATGTAGTATTAAAGGTGAAGTAACTGACTTTATTTGATCTCTATCTGTTACATGTTTTTATACTAAATTGACCTGTAACAATGGAACACATTTCTTTTTGTGTAAGTAAATTACATTCAACGAAATTTGTACTAGCTTTTGTTTCAGAAAATGATTAAAAATAGTGACTATTAAAAAAAATCAAAATTCAGTTTGTGAAGGGTTAAAGGACCCCACTTCGAGTTTTTTTTATATCGTTCCTAACACAATCGTAAAAATAAAGTAAATCAACTAGTGAGATGGTATAACAGCAGAGTACTGGATGCAGTTTAGCTCTAATTAACAATCAGAATCAAGTACGTTATCTTTTATGATCGTGACAAACTAAATGCTACAAAAGTAGCCTCACCTAGATGAAAGGAATGGCAGCAAAATTTTCAGTTTATATTAATTTGTTACTTTATCGTTTGCATGCAACTTATCGAAAACAGCAATTAATCTTTATTAATAACCATAATTGGAGCAATATATCGGACACAATATTAGCCTTATATCGGACACAATATTAGTGATAAAAACCATGTAGGTAACATACCCGCTATAAAATGAATCGATCACCTGTGTATGCAACGTTATGCAAAATCGAGATAATATCATTTCCTTTTTTTAATAAACAGAGTAGCATTTAAAACAATGTGTTTAGTCCGATTCGGAGCCACATTGGTTATCGTGATTATTCTCCAATATAAATGTTTATTCGTTTATCAATTCTGCAGCGCAGACTGCGGTATATTAATATTTGTTAAGGACGTTTTCCAAAAAGAGTGTAATCAGCTTGGTTCTCATAGGTTGAGGAGAATTAAGAACATCACGAAAGCTTCGATAAAACTATATTTGTTATAATTTCATATTCGTATATGCTGGCCAAAATGCACAGTATGCAATCTTATATTAATTAAACAATAACCTGATTACCTAATGTAATAATAATCGTCAAAAAGCTGTGCTGGGCAATTGCAATATATTGTGTATTGCTTAACAAATTAAACATAGTTTACAGGATATGAAGTCAATACTCTTGTGACCTTATATGCCCAGTACACCTCCCTGGCGAAAAAAATATATATATATATATATTGAGACAGCAATATATATTTTTTTTATGATATATAGATAGATATAATTATAATACTTATAATATAGTTACTATCATAATAAAGCTTAATCCTAATCATAATAAAGCTTAATCCTATTTTTATGTACTTCTACATTTCTATTATTTATTTTTAACACTACATTTGGATTTTTATTTTCTAATACCTCGTAAGGTCCTATATACAAAGCATCTAATTTACTATTCCTATTTTCGTTGAGAATCAACACTTTATCTCCCACGTTATACTCTACATTAATACATTTTTTATCGAAATTTATTTTCCGGTTTTGTTTGGATGTAATCAAATTATTTCTAGCATCATTACAAGCAGTTTGAAGTCTATATTTAAGCTCTTTAGGATAATCCTCAAAGTTATATAATGGATCTATGTTATTGGCAATATTTGATGGTATTTGGCTTTGTTTTCCAAACACAAGTTCATAAGGAGTATATTTGGTTTCGGTATGCACAGTGTTGTTATACGCAAAGCACCAATATGGTACCCACGTACTCCAACTATCTGCATGTTGTGACACTTGAATACGCAAATAAGCTCCTAAATGTTTGTGAGAGTTTTCCAAAGCTCCTAGAGTTTCATGGTGATAAGCTGTTGAATTTAAGGTATTAATTCCTAGCAATTTACATGATTCCTGAAACAGGTTTGCCAAAAATTCTTTTCCCTGATCTGTGACAATTTCTTGTGGAATTCCATACCGTAGTACAAAATTCTCCACAAAATACTTAGCTACATCATAAGCTTCTTTCGTTTGTAATGGATAACATTCTATAAATTTGCTGAGTTCACACTGAATTGTTAATATATATGAATTGTTTTTAATGTCAGTCTTTATAGGTCCAACTAAATCAAGAAAAATTTTTTGGAAAGCTGAAGTAGCTGTAGATGTTATTGTCATTGGCTATTTGGTAGCTTTACTATATTTATATCTTTGACACTCATCGCACTTTTTGACAAACTGATCTACATCTCGCTTCAAACCTGACCAAAAATAAAACTTCTTAATATTGTTGTACATACGGTTAGTACCCGCATGTCCTCCTGTATAAAGGTTGTGAAAATCGTTTAGTATCAATTGTCTCGTTTCTTTGTCTTCAATACGTTTTATGTCCTTAATAATGCATATTTTAATACCGTTTTCTAATATTTCGTTTTTATATCGCGATATATCTTTAATAAATTGACTAGTCTGTATATTTTTTATTATACATATTTCTGCAATTTTATACCTTGTGCACACATTTCCAAGATTCCTCAACGATGTACCTAGGTCAAACGTCGATCGGTAATCTTGACAAAAATAAATTACTTGCAGTTTTTCGTCGTATATAAAATTTGCATAATTCATATTTTTACCATGGTTTATTTTATTTTTATATTTAATAAATGCATCTTTTCCTATCGGCCGTAATTCTATACTATTATCAGGTCGTTTTAATATTTCTACAATTCCAGGGTGATCAAGCCTTTCATCCGTAGAATTTATTAAATCTTCCTGTTCTTTGATTTGTTGATTTTTTTCCTGTGCTCGCGTAATCACATTCACACTATTAATCATTCCCTCACTCATTTCTTTCAGTTCGTTCACATCGATTTTTATACGCGACAAAGCGTCAGCTGTAACATTATGTGTACCTTTTATGTAATTTACCGTAAAATCATATTCCTCTAAAACTAATCTAAATTTAGTTAATCTACTTGATGGGTTTGTCATGCTAAATAAATATACGAGTGGACGATGATCCGTAAGTATTTCAAATTTTCTGCCATACAGATACGGTCTAAAATGTTTTACACTCCAAACAACGGCTAGCAATTCTTTTTCGATGGTACAGTAATTCCTTTCGGCCTTATTTAAAACACGAGAAGCGTACGCTACTGGTTTGTCATTACCATTACATAAAACCGAACCAATAGCATAACCACTAGCATCTGTCTTAAGATTGAATGTATTATTTTCTGAAAAATTTGGATATTGTAATACAGGTGGATTTATAAGTGCCTTTTTTAAAATATCAAATGCTGTTTGACACTTGCCTGTCCAATTAAAGTTTATTCCTTTCCGCGATAATTCATTAAGAGGTTGAGCTATTTGTGCAAAATTACTTATAAATTTTCGATAATAATTTGCAAATGCAACGAACCGTTTAGCTTCATCAGCGTTTCTAGGTATTGGATATTTAGCTATCACTCTGGATTTTTCGGGATCTGGAGAAATTCCATCTGAAGAAATCACATGGCCTAAATATAAAATTTGTTTTTTAAGAAAATCACATTTATTAGGGTTTAATTTCAAATTTACTTCTCTAAGTCTTTGTAAAACTTTAACAAGATTTTTATTATGTTGTTGTAATGAGTTCCCGAATATTATTAGGTCGTCTTCTATCTGTTTTGCGTAGTCGTCAATTGTCTTCCCGTCTTGTCTAATATTATGTAATTCAGTTGCTAACGCAGCTGCAGATTTTTTTGTAAGTAAATGTGTTTTTATATCAGCTAGTAAGCGGTCAATTGTATTGTAAGTATTTTCTAGCCGTAGATTTGCACTACGCGATAATCTAGTTTTCAGAACGTAATTTATTAAATGTGTTTTACCATCGTCATTCAGCAGTTCGCTATAAAGTTGAATAGAGTCAATTAGTTGATTAGTTGTATCCTCATTACCATCAATACACGGCAACAAGGATGCGGCTGTTCTCAAGTCAAATTTTTCAGTCATATTTAAACTTTTATCACCTTGTACAATGTCTAATACCTCTTCACTTTCCTTACCTTCTACTATGACGCTTAACCTCTCTAATAATATATGTCTACAATTATAAAGAATTTTCCCGATTTCTTTGATATATTTAGAAGCTGCTTGCTGCTCCGCTGAATCTCTTTCAATTTTACCAAATTCTAATTTTAAAGTACTGAAATTATCTTCTAATATACCGATCTCTAACAACAATTTATGTACTCTTTCTAAATTTACCCTTCTCTCGGTAGGTTCTTTAACAATGTTACTACAAAGCTTATGCACGGATGCGTATAGTTCTTTAAAATCACTTAATCCTACACTACTCATTTACCTTAATATTATATTATCCGCTATCCGCTACAAAAGTTTTGCCTCGGGAGTAGTCCTAGAAGCTGACGTGTCCAACGTTGCGAACTAGCGGCATTGCGCCCACAACTAGCCCGTTCCATCGATGCCAGCCCCGGTTTGGGTACCACTGGTTGAAGTTCCCTGATGGGATCGATTTTGGAATCGACCCATATATATCGTCAGGATGAGTTTTTCTTATACAAGTTCTTGACTTCTTCTTATTTCACGCCTTATTTTTCTTTCTAGTTTCTTTTTTGTCCGCAGGCAACAGTAAATCACCCAAACAGTAACAATTATGCCACCTACCATTAATGCAAGCACTTCATGGAGGGAGACGCCCCTGCTGGATTCTTGAGTTGTCGTTTGTCCACCACTGTTTCCAGCTTGTGCAATTATAACTTCTTCTTTTGACTGAGTTTTCCCCATTTTCTTGACACAATCACAATAACTTCATCATTACTTTACTTTACCATTGTTTGAATTCAACCAACGACTTTACAAACATCTTAAGGACACACGAACGCCGCTGGCAGGATCGCCATGTAATCAGCTTGGTTCTCATAGGTTGAGGAGAATTAAGAACATCACGAAAGCTTCGATAAAACTATATTTGTTATAATTTAATATTCGTATATGCTGGCCAAAATGCACAGTATGCAATCTTATATTAATTAAACAATAACCTGATTACCTAATGTAATAATAATCGTCAAAAAGCTGTGCTGGGCAATTGCAATATATTGTGTATTGCTTAACAAATTAAACATAGTTTACAGGATATGAAGTCAATACCCTTGTGACCTTATATGCCCAGTACAAGAGCATAAAATGCATGAATTAAAACCATTAAAAGATTTATATAAATAGGATTTTTAAGGGAAGAAATAATGCATGAATTGCTTGAATTAAAGTAACTAAGGGATTTATTTTAACTCGAATTTCAAAATTAGCTTGTTTCAT
>MU189465.1:0-22001 GCA_016904865.1 Pissodes strobi | reverse complement strand
ACTAAGGGATTTATTTTAACTCGAATTTCAAAATTAGCTTGTTTCATTTTTTATTTGTGAATGTTGATTTTCATTTCCGTTAATTCTAAACAAACATTTGCATTAATTAAGAGGCAATAAAAGTTTAAACTGAACATAATGAATTCAGAGTATTATCATCCGTTTTCTAAAAGCTTTGCTTTATTATTGACAACTTGCAGAATGTTTATTGAACTACCAGAGATTCACTTAAAGGAATAGTAAAACTTTCGACCCAGTTGAAAGTTTAACTATTCTTTTAACTTTTCGACTTGCCGTTTTATGTTATTTAACTTAGAATGACAAGCCGGTCATTTAATCTTGCTCGAGGACTTCATTATATCTAGAACTTTCATTCCGTCGTTCATAAAAGTTTAACTAACTACTGCTGAAACGATACATAAAATCATTTTGTTGAGTAGAATATGTTCAGATACGTCGAAAAATATTAATTTCATTATAATCTAACCGAATTTCTGAAACCGCTTAAATTTCATATAGCTAACGAATTTGGAAACTTATTTCGCAATTTATTATTCACTGCCAAAGGGATGCTCCATTAACAAAAGATATTTATAGCCAATCCCCAAGTTTAAGCCCGAAATATTAAATTTAAATCACTTTATAACTCTGCAACCGGCCAAACTTTTTCATAAATATAATGCCTATATTTACCAAAATAAATTTTCGTTAACAACCCTATTGAAAGATCTCTGGTTAACAACTTATATTGATGTATCCCTTTTCAGTCGCAATTTAATATTATTTAAATTACGTTATTTACAAATATTTTATTTAAATAATTAAATGTATTTGTTTTATTATCCCAGACGATTTTAAAAATCGTTATTAGTACAAAAAAGTGATGAATTCAATAGCAAATAAATATATATACTCGAGAAAAATAACAAATACCATAGAGATAGATTTTGGACACCGAGCGTCTTTAAAAATTGGACTTTTCAAAATACCTGCTAAGTACTCGCAAACTCTTGAACTTTAGCGGATTATCTTTTATAAACCGCAATGTGACATTTTAAATTACAGTGATGAGCGAAGCAATTTCAGAAGTTTATGGAGTTTTAAAATTTTTCTGTGAAAGCTCCCGGTCGCCGCTTCTCTTGCGAAGAGATTAAATTATTAGAACCTAAAAGTTTCAGCTCAAGAAAATAAAATATGCCGTGAATTAAAAGCCGGCCCAAAACAAATAATGTGTTGCCATTTTTTTTAGGTTTATTATTTAAATTTAGTACATCGATTTATCATATCATATCTTAATTTCCCAGAAATAAAGAATTTCAATTTTTAGAGGAAGATCATGTAAACATAATCTCTTAAAGACGAATTTCTTCGCAAATACAGGGTCCTGCACCTCGCCTCCCTTCTTCTGTATTTCAGTTATTAATTAAGTTAGGATTTTAATATTTTGCATGTTGCATTTTATCTTATTATCTATTTTAGGAAAATATTTCCGATTATACAGGATGACTCAAAAAAGTATGACGTCATAATGACATAATTATTTGAATTTCACGCCTCATATTTTTTGCATATTAGGATGTCTCCTATCGTTACCTACATCACTCTAAAATTTTAAAACTGTAAACAATAAAATATAAAAAAATGCAAAGTGTGTCTCACTATCAGATTTACACTAGAAGAGAATGGAAGAGACATTGAACATAAGTTCAAGTAAGTAATTTTTAAATCTGTTAAAAAAATATCAAATATGTTCATTAAGTGCCCTTAAAGTTTAATTTTATATTGGTTGGGGTGTTTATCTAATTTTAGGGGGATATCCATGAAACTGTTTAGACCAGCGTTACTCAAAGTATGCTTCGCGGAGCCCCGGTGCTCCGCAAAGTCTCCGGTAGGGCTCCGCAGGCAGTTATATTAAAATGAATACATGTATTAAAAAGGAACCTGTAAGAATAAAGTTACCTAAGATAAACTACCAAAACGAAACGCCTACTTATAGGTTTAACGGGTACATATACGTAAATTTAATATATTGTTAAGTAAACGCCCGACCTATTACATCGAAATGTTACACACACGCCACTATTCGCTGCCGGACTATAAGCAATCGAATGATCTCGGTTCATCGCGCAGGCTTCTCGTTGACGCGTAGTCTGGCTGCCCGAAGTTTCTGGGGAATTCGAGATGCTTCGATGGTTGTGTAATAATAATATAAATTTACTCGCACCACGCTCAGTATTTTATGTTCGCTTGTGTTGTTTGTAGTGGTTGTAAAGCCTTGTATTGTGTTAAGGAAGGATAGAGCGTTGGTTTAAAGGTGCTGCAGTAAAAATAAAATCATCCACGGAAACGTCAAAGTGGTTCGCTTGGATGATGCATGAAATTCAAATCAAGTTGATACGACGGTGTCAATTTCTAGTTCTGTGGTTTCAAGTTCAAGTAGTAAAACTTCTAATGACACACTAAAGGCGAAAAAACGGAAGTATGATGAATCATACATTAATCTCGGATTTGTTGATTCCAACGGCTCATCTCTCGGTATGTTGTACAGCAAACTCCTTCCTTATAGTTCTATGGTACCTGTTAAGATGCGTCGACATTTAGAAATTGTGCATCTCGACTTTAAAGACAAGAGTAAATAATTTTTTGTATGTAAAAAAGAACAATTATTAAGAAGCCAAAAAACTATGACGTATGCGACACAGACTGTGAATGAAAAGGCCACGTAGGTGTCGTATTTGATTATATGTTGTAGACATAACATAATGTATGCTCGACGATAAATCTGCAAAGCGTCTTTCTACAGTGTCGAACGATACAGTTTTGCGCCGGATTGGGGATCTTGCAGGCTGGGCCGGATTTACCACTAGGCACACTAGGCAATTGCCTAAGGGCGCCAAACCCCAAAGGGGCGCCAGCGTTAGACAGCGTTTTGGCTTTTTAATTAATTGATACCTGAGAAAAGGGAAAAACAATAAAAAGAAAGTACCTGAATTTAATTTAATTTAAATTATTTTTTTTTTCAATAATAATTAAATAATTATTTCTTATTTTATTTGTATAAAGTATAATCTGATTGCACTTATTTACTAAAAACAAAGATAATACGCCAAAGTCAAGACGTCAAAATAGCGCATAAAATGTTCACATATTCGCGTTGGGGTACAGATTTGCCTAACGCCTCAACCTAATATAGCAATCCTTATTAGTTAACAAATCTTGTAAAGCGATATCAACTATATCCAAAATAGCTCTGAAAAACCGGTAACAAAAGCTGAGGCCACGGGGCTTCTTAAGGATTTTAATTCATAAGAAATGGGAATTTTAACTGCATCTTGGTCCGACGTGCTGGAAAAACGTCGTCAAACCAGCAGGTCACTCCAAACTGTCGATACAGATTTATCTACCGCTATAAAAGTCTATAAGACATTAACAGGGTATTTTGGATCTATTAGAGATAACTATAATTTTTATGAAGAGCGGGGAAAGAAGAAAATTACAAAAAAGACCAAGAAATAAAAAACAACTAACACAACTTGATGAAGGCGATGGCTTAGATGTCACGTTTAATGGAAAAAGTGAGCTTAGGATTAACAATTATAATAATATTCTGGACTCCTTGAAAATTTTGTGTTTTAAAGTAATATAAAAACTATGGATGATGCGGAGATCCGCGCTAATTAAAAATTATTGCAAAATTTATATTCCCATCATTTAGATGAATCATTCAGTGAGGAGATCCTCCAATTTAAATAGAAGAATTTGACGATATCAGCAATATCAAGCACTATCTTAAATTTATTAGATACAAAAACTTGGTAGCTATGTTTACAAATATCGAGATAGTGTCAAGAATTTTGTTTAACACTACCAATTAAAAATACATTAAGAGTAAGATCATTATCGATACTAAATCGAACAAAAACGTAGTTACGGAACTCCGTTGGCCAAGAAATTCTAACCAACTTGGCGGTTCTTTCTATTAGCAGTGACATTATTAATAAAGTTGATTTCCAAGAAATAATATGGGAGTTTGCAAAAAAAAGAGTCGAAAAAGAATATAAAATATTTCTTGTTCAAGTTTATTATTATTTTTTTAATGAACTGTTACCCATTTCATTTTTTGTTTGTTCTTTTATGTGTATTTAGAGTATTATTATTAGTGTATTTATAACGCAGTACTGAGTATACCTATTTTTATGTTACGTTGGCAAGCAAGGTTTTTAATAAAAAATATGTGCAATTTTTTTGCCTTATGATAATACTTTAAGTTCTTAACCTCATTTCCCTTTTATACCAACACGAAAATTGTTGGGGGGCGCTTGGAAAAAAGTGCCTAGGGGCGCTTTTATTGTAAATCCGGCACTGCTTGCAGGACACATAAAACAAGAACTGGCTGCACCACTTCAAAATAACAAATTCGTCTTGCAAATGGACGAGTCGACTGTTGTTGCTGGACCGGCCATCTTGATAGTAATTGTGCGATATCCATATAAACATTCACTCGAAGAAGACTTGCTTATGTGCTCATCGCTGCCTACTAACACAACCGGAAAAGAAATTTTTAACACGATTAACAATTTTTTTTGGAGAAACCCAACTCGATTGGAATAATTGCATCGATATTTGTACCGATGGAGCCAAGGCAATGACTGGTAGAACAGCAGCAGGAGCAGTATCACGAATAAAATGAGAGCGCTAAATTGTAGTTCCAGCCTGCATAGACAATCGCAGATAAGAAATTGCCGTCAAATCTAAAATTGGTTCTTGATGAGGCGGTAAAAATCAGTAATTTTGTCAAGTCACGTCCATTGCAATCCTAATTGTTCTCATATTATGAGAAGATTATGGTAGCAATCATAAAACACTCCTGCTCCATACTGAAGTGAGATGGTTGTCTCGGGGTAAAACTTGGACAAGGCTTTTTGAACTAAGAACAAAATTGGAAGCTTTTCTTACAGATATTCCTTTTAATATAAAAGTCCGTTTGCCCGATAAAATCTGCAATTAGCATTTTTAGCAGACAACAACAAGATAATCGCCTTAAGAAAATTAGATTTTTGGATTATTTGTTTTGGTAAGAGAGAAATAAAAAGCTTTTCATTGCTAAGTGAGTTCCTTAGTTACCTTAGTCTTAGCAATACAGAAATATTTCAAAATTAAGCATTTGCTGAATTGGTGCAATATCCCAATGATCTGCGAGCGACTTGTGAATCTTACTTTCCTACAGAACAGAATACGAAACTGAAAATAAACTTATGGATTCAAAACCCTTTTTCATCCAAATTGCAGAAGACTGAACATATGTCAAATCAGATATATTAATCATTTTTAGAAATAACATCGGACACAAGCATGGAATCATTGTTCAAAACAATTTCACTGAATGATTTTTGCCACATATTCCTCGGATACAGTGCCAGACTTCCAACCGCCATGATGTTTGAGTGTCAAAATATCTGCTGCCGAATCCTCTAAAAGCGAAGCAGATGATCCTCTGAAGCAATGTCCTGTGAAACTAGCTATATTTTTCGGAACAGCTCCAAAAGTGTTTATCCCGACGGGTAATTTAATGGGAATAATTTTTCTGTATTGAAAAAAAATGACGTACTCGGTCATATTTTCGAATGATTTCCAATAAATGGATCCCTTTGATGCAACCAACAATTCTCGGGTATATTTTGTTTTAGTGTGGGGTACATAAATCAAGTAAATTTTACCTTTGTCTGCAACGTCTTCAACGACCATTCGACAGAGCTCGTCTCCTCTACGCCCCCCTGCGATTTCGGTGATTAACGCAACTTTCATAAGCAAAAAGTTTTGATCATTGGCATTGGTTAAAAAATGTTCGACATTCTCTTTGGAAAATACTTTTGATTTTTTGGCATTATACCCCTTCGATTGCCTCTTCAAAAACGAGACTAAATTATTGTACCTGTTTATATCGCTATTATTTATTTGGACAACATAGTCCTCAACATTGAATGTTGGCTCCAAAGTGACGATGATTTTTGGACCTTCGATTTCTGCTGGAAATACGCCATTAAAACATTCTCGGTGGGATGTCTCACTTTCTTCTCACCGCACCACTTTTCAAAACGTTTATACTCATGCATTTTCATACTGGACTCTTGACCGCGTAGGTAAAAGTGAATCTCTTGCTAATCTCGCAGATTCTTTTACATCGGACGAAATAGTTACAGTATTTTGGATGTCTGAATAGCTCATTATTAACCTTATAGCCACACAATTTTTATGAATTATAGCTTGTCAAGTTGACTGAGACAAACAAAAGTATTAAATAAATAACATCCTATCACGATAACAATCCATCCGGTACTTGATATTTTATAAATTCATAAAAATTTAAAATCAAATAATTTTCACAGGCACATAGAAAAATTAATGAAAATTAAAAATTGTTATGTTAATTTTCACACGCACGTAGAAAAAATATTGTATGACATGCTTGTGAAAAGTTCGTTTAAGGCACTTGTATGAATTGTGTAACTCGCTTCGCTCGTTTAGCAAACTTTCATACCCGTGTCTTAAACATGCACTTTTCACACTTGTATCATAAATAGCTATTATCCATTTGAAACTAATTAATATATCCCTTCGTTAATTTGAGCAGAACTTATGTTCAAAATTTGTTTTTGATCCGATATGTTTGAGAGCAAATAATGTACAAAATAGATACTGAATTAATAATAGACTACCAATTTGAAAGGTAATAAAAACACATATAACATAAAGCTCATGATGAATTAAATATAAAATATTAAACTAAATGAAACACTTTGTATTCCATGGAAAATGTTAATCCAAAAAGGACTTCCTATAGAAGCATAACAACAGAGCGCTTTCGGCCTAGGCCATCATCAGTGTTACTTGTCATTTTGACCTGAAGAGCATATCAACGAAGAGAAACAAACAACGGTCAAATCACAATTAAAAAGTTAAAAGTCACATTTTAAAAGATATATATAATTAAAGGCCGATGCCTAAACCACGCTTTTCGTGGAAAAACAAAAATATTTTGTTTTGTGCTGTGGTTGCACAAAAAGTATCAACAAATTATTATTTGTTTTAAAATAGCTAAATAATTATCATAATATATTTAAAAAAGTGAATTTCCAATGAATGAGTGGCGTACATTTTTTCTCTAAAGTACCCAGTAAATTGCCTTCTGGGACACCACTGGTCTTACCAATAATTAATCATAATTAATCTAAATTTTAACAAAATCGTCTAAATAATTATTAATATTTTTACAAAAAAAACGTTTTTTTTTTAGTTTGACATCCTCTATCTAGGAAACAATGCATTTCCGTACCTATATTTGTATAAACCTTTTGTCTTAAAATCACTCAAAGATTTACTTCCTGAAGCTGAAGCTTGGCCACGTCCTTAAATAACCCTATATAAAACCGATTCCAATAATTATCCTTTTTCTACACAATATTTTACTTATAAGTGAGAGGTATCAAAAATGAAAAAAAGACGGTACCGAACATTTTTTGCCCAGAGTATCCAGTAGATTGATTACCTTCCGGGACATCACTAAACTTAAGAATAATTAATCTTACCACAGCTAAATTTTAACAAGAACGACTAAAATTATTATTAAAATTGTTAGAAAAAAGCGATGTTTTTTTAAATATTTGACACCTTGTTTGACATCTTGGAAACAATGCATTTCCGGATCTATTTTTATATAAACTTTTTGCCTTAAGATCACTCAAAGATTTACCTCCTGAAGTTTGACCAACAAATAATACTCGGTATAAAACCCATTCCACATGTAAGCTAATTTTAATTATACCTTTCCTACACAATATTTTACTTATAGGTGAAAGAGATATAAAAAACGAAAAAAGAGGGCGGTACCCTCTCAAAACACTTTTCGCTGTCATGGCCGAAACTAAAATGAATGACCAATCCCTTACCTTTCTCAATTTCCAGACGAAACCGGGGTTTTTCAAAAAATGCATTCGTTTGCAAATTACATTTTCGACACGAAAGAGCGTTTGTTTAATTTAAATCATGCAAACTTGCATATCGAAATTTATTGAAATATTTTTTGTGCTGTGTTTGCGCAAAAAGTATCATAATGTTAACATTTCTTTTATAATAACTAAATAATTATCATAATATATTTGAGGAAAAGTAAATTTCCAATGAATATGATGAGCACTATCAATCTATTCTCTGTGTATAAAACTAAAAACCGGGTACTGTAATTAGGTCGAGATCTCATAATTTCCTACACTCTGTTTCTTAATGTCTGATAGCACAACACCTTTATTATAAATGTAAAAGGCGTTTTGTTGAGTACAGGGTGAGATGACATAAAATGCGACCAATTTGGGGGTATATTTTCCAATAAAATGCAGGTAGCTTTAACACATTTGTAGTTGAACTCATCCGGTACGTTTGCCGAGAACAATAGGGGTTGCTCGTATAACAATGGGTAATAAAGATATTTTTCGGGGACTGACTACATCAGTGTTGGTTATTAGGGTTTTAAAATTTACTTTACGACTTTGCTCAAATATTTTGTCACACAACGTAAAATAATAAACAAGCCAATTTAAAGTAGAAATCTAACGTTTATATTGGTAAGTAAATGTAACAGGTTACAAACCATAACATAACTACAAAAACAATGTCACCCGTTTAGAAAAATATTTCAATTAGAAAAAGTATTTACAATAATCAAAACTAAATTGTACGAAATATTTAATTAAATTTTCAACTGAAATTAGCAGAGGTTCTACTGTCTCCTCCAAGAGATTGTCAAGATCCCACATTTTTCGCTCCTCTTTTATGACATCCGTCCAGTTTTCGGCAGAGATTTGTGTTATCGATATATTCATAAGTTATCGCACATCTTTTAGCCTGAACGTTGTGTTGTTCCGAGCTACAAATCCTTTCATTTGTGCCCATATAAGTTCGATGGGATTCAGTTCACAATGGTAGGGCGGCAACCGAAGCACATTTATTCCACGCGCTTTAGCCATTTCGCCAGTAACGTATTTTTTAAACTGTGATTTGCTTTCCCTTACTATTTGTACCAGCTCATTTTTCAACATTCCGTTTTCGAATGAAATATCTTTTTGAGACAACCAACCCATAATGTCTTCTTTCATCCAAGAAGTGGTTGGCAATTTTTCTACTAATCTCGAATGATAACTAGCGTTGTCCATAACTATCACAGAGTTTTCTGGAAGTAATGTTATAATTTCTTCAAAAACATCAGCCGTCATTTCTTCATGGTAATCCTTGATCGATTTGGATTCAAATTGCAGTAATCCATTCTGTACGAAACCGTTATCTCCCCCAATATGCGTTATAATTTAGCCTGCGTCCTTTCCCGGAAGGAATTTTCAAACCTGTCGATAATCCTTCTAAAAATGCTTCACGAGAACTGCTAATGCTATTGTCTTGCCAGATTTTCTTAACAGAATGTCCTTCATTTAGCCATGTTTCATCTAAGTAGAAGATAGATTTTCCTTCCCTGCGATATTTACGAATGTCCCTTAGATATTGCCTCCTCCAAAGAATTATGTTCTCTCTGTCAATGAGTACAGACTTCCGGTTGCACTTTTCCCACGAGAAGTTCATTTCCTTTAAAGTAGTCCAAAGTTTCTTTCTTCCCATGACCGGCAAGTTTTCGTCTTCATTTACAACTTTCTGAATTTTATCGAGAGTTGGTATTTCCATACTCAAACAAAAGGCGTGCCTTATTATGCTTCTGGAACAGTCATCAACAACCGATGGCTTCCTCCCCTTAGATGTTTTGGGCTCACAAACAGTTCCACTTTTTCTCTCTTTCAGAACTCTATAAATCGTAGCTTCACCAACTCCCGTAACATTCGAACATTTCGTAACTAGACTTCTCACAGTAGCCAAGGGATCTTCATGCACAAAGAAATCATGAACATTTAAAAGTATAGTTTTCGCTCTTAAATCAAGAATACCTTTTATCTTGCTTGGAATAAATATCTCCATGTTTGCAAATCAACAGTTACGGGATACTGAATGCACGCCATTTCTGACAAAATATATTTTTACAGGTATAAATTGGCCGGGTTCATAACCATAAAGCGATCAGGTACCATTATTGATTATAATAGCATAACGGTAACAATTTACAACTAACTTAGTATAATGACAATATAATTACAACTGGTAATTCCAAAATATAATATAGTAAAAACACAATTAATTTATTTGTATAGGTCAAATGGACGCAAGTTGTAGCGCCTATGGTTTATGATGTTTTACGGCCCCAATCCTTTTCGCTGTGCTATCAGACATTTATAAATATACTTTACTTCCTGTAAAATTATTAATATTTTACGTTGTTCAACCTTGAAAATTCGAAACTGTTTTTACCAGGTCTGTCCAAACAGTAACTGAAACTAGGTTTAAGGTAAGCGTTATTAATTCTAGTAGAAAAAATATGAGTCAAACTCTTTTTTAAAGGTATTAATTATCAACTCTAATAATCATGTTTTTAATAATTTTTTAATTAGTAAAATTATGTGAGATTTAAATTTAGTGAAATAATGAAGCTTCTTTTTCTCCGAACGTCTCTTCTCTATCTGCCAATACCTGTTTGTTACGAATAGGGCTCCATTAATCGCTTCCTTTTTATCCTCTTAAATTGTTCTCGATTTTTAGAAAGCGCTTTATAAATATTTATTTCGCACAACGCCTGATGGGGGGGGGGCAGTTTCAAAGCAGAGAAAATGGAAAATTTTAAATATTCTGTTTTGTACAAAAAGGAAATTTCATAACTCCCGACATTTTAACTACAAGTCATTGTTATTTTATTAATTTAACTTAGCAACTTTTGCTTCATTAAGATTTTATATAGAAATAGTTTCCAATGGCTGGTTCGAGAAATTTAAAATTTACCTTCAAAAAATTATGACGAACACAATCAAAGCTCATCATTTGTAACGTTGTAATTGTATCTGATTATTATATCGCGATTTTCTCTGTGTATCCGATTGTAGTATCGAGTGTTCCAACATTACTATTATGAGAGCAGCAGGCGTCTCCCGAAGGTGCGCATGAAACTAGGGTATATCGAAGGAAGTTATAATTGAATGCTCTTCTCGTGATGGCAATTAAGTTTTCGATTGTCAGATATAATTTTTTGTCAATATTACAAAGCGTAGTAACGCGTATCTTTTGTTAGGGTACCGGCTATGCTGTTGTGAAACATCGTGCGAGAAGCGGTGTGATAACCCTTTTATTTTAACCGGTAGGTTCGACCCATGTGCTTTTTTGGTAGATGGCTACAAAAATCGTTTGTCATTTCACCAGGGTCTTTCCGAGGGCCTGATGCCCATTTATTCTGGGAAATTTCATTCTTGAGCAGGAGCCCGCCTTCTTATTCGAAGTAAACCAGGCCGAGAGTTTTGTGGAGAAGTGATCTACCCAGCTTCACTAGAGTCCAGTCCAGTAGCTTTTCACAAACGGATGGCTAAAAGTATTGGCGAGTCCTGGTAGGATCTATTAAAATTATTAAGGGTTAGCCCTACCTGTATCTATAATTTAGTTCTTGGTCTATCGTGCTAAGGTTCAGTTTTCTAACCTTATCTAGTGTTATTTTTTGTAAAAGGCGGGCCTCTAAAGCCCTGCCAACCTTTTATCGCTTTCATTCTCGTTAATACTTAACTCTAGGAGGACCAAGCTTCTTTTGTTAAGCAGTTGGACCAAGGGGGGGGGGGGAGTTAATAAATGTCCACACATTTATTTTATCAAAACTACATATATTTATAAATCAAGAAAAATGCAATCCAACATTAAGAAGTACATCAAATAAACATATTTAATTTACATACGAGTGAATTTATTCAGATTCTTCTTCTTCAGTTCCTCCATCCGATCATTCGCATCTTCATTTACAAAATAAACGTTTTGCACGAGAATGCTGCTCATATGATTACACGTGAACCCCACAAAAACAATAAACCTATTGATAATGCTATTTTTAGCTCGCAGACGACAAACTTGTACAATGTTGCAACATTTATACGCTAATTTTACGTTAGGTTCTATTGGTTGCTGGGTGGACCAAAAGGGTACTTCATTTCCACACTTACTTTCTTGACTAAAATGGCTCATAGTTAAAAAGAAATATCACAAAATAAATTATGAGGGATAATAAAAAATAAACCAACTACAAGGACAAAGGTTAACTTGTGAACACTCTTTAAGCCCCCTTGGTCCTCCTAGGGTTAAAAATATGCTATAAAATTAGGGCGTTTAGGTTATTTCTGCTAAGTTTATTGTATCCGCTTGTCAAGCCCATGACAGAAAATTAATTAAAACCATTTAAACCTTATTAATGAACGTTTCTCCTTGATATCGGTAGAATTGAGCTCAACTCTCCTTAGATGGTGCAGCTATATTTATTTTTATTTATTTTATTCAGTAAATCCCTTTTAGTTTAGCATTTTGAAGATACTTAAGAAGTCTTTTATATTTCAGCTGCCAAGGGAATAAGCTTTACTTTAGTAGATATTTATTCCCTTATTTTAACATATAAATTGATACATATTTAAGCAATAGCAACTGGGTAATATTTAAATAATATTTTAAGGAAAACTCCTCTCTTTAAGTAGTATCGAGGTAATTTATTGAGATTTTTATATAATAATTAGTAATTGATCAGAGACTTGCTAAAGTACCATAACTAATATTACTTTTTGATTTGAAGTTCAATCGCAGTGAGTACCAGGCCTAAATCGTTTAATTGATACTTGATTATTGTAATTTCGAATGTTAGAGTGTCAAGATGAAATTTAATAGCAGTTAATATAACTGTAATTTGAACATTCATTACCACCTGTGGCATATATAGGTCAGCTTAAGTGACATTCCATAAATTTTTAGTATAATATTAACCATCAGTAATCAGAAAATCTTGTACATTTTGAGAAAGTAGATTGTTCTACCTAAGTAGTATTTTTTAAGTAAACTGGTGGTTTTATTCCTGAATTTTGGAAACTGTATTTAGGCTACAATTCAATCTTATTCTATTTTTTTTACGCTTTTACACAGATTAATTTTTCTAAATTTTATTTTCTGATTTTCAGAAAATAAATTTCTTGCAGTAAAAATGAAGTGGCGCCCGCTCTAACTGCCAAAACTTTAACCCTCGCCTTAAAAAAACAAACTACATACGGCTGAGTGAGTCAGGTATATGTACAGCTGAATGAGCGGTTAGCGAATAAAGCTGGTTACACATTGTTATGTGATAGGTTGTACAATATACAGTAAAAAAGCCCCCACGAGTATACCCTCAATAGTTTGCACGCCAATTTTAATAATCCGGCGCTACAGTTACACTGCAAATACAGATAGTACAAACAAACACCAGGTAATGCGGACGGACAATTTGGACCTAGTTATAAACAAAAATTTCAGGCTTCCACAAAAAAACTTTGAAGTACAACAGTTCTGTTCGGATAATTTCAGTCATCTTAAATTAGTTATAAATGATTATCTCGGATTAGCTCTGACTATTCCTCTTAGTTTGAGCATGTTTTTTTGTTTCAGTTAATTTGAGTTCGTTCAGGTTTGTTGGATTAGCTTCAGTGGCGTAACTAGAAATTTCGGCCCCTCCCGCAATTTTTTTTGGGGCTCCTTCGTTTTTTTTGGGGCCCCTTCGGCGTACTTGTATTCCAGAGCTTTTCCTTTTTAGGGCCCCTTTGGGCGTTCCCTCCCCCCCGCATTGCGGGGGCTGGCGGGAGTGTCGTTAGGCCACTGATTAGCTTCGTATTTCAACTGCATTGGCAAAGTTTTGCTCGCCAAGGTTAGTTTAAGTTAATTTTAAATAATTTGGATTGACTTTGTTTGCTCTTCATCAGCATGTTTAGAAACATATATTGTTAAATTTTACGGCCTTATTAAATCGAACCTAGACCTAATTTGATGTCCCAAACATAAGGGAGGCGGATCTTCTCTGTTAACCAGTGCTCAGTTATTCTGTAAGTCGTCAGAAACTGATTTAATGACCTGCTAAAATTTAGCGGTCTAGGATAACAAAATTAGTTGAAGCTGAATCATAAATAACTGCTCAACTTTTAAATTGCTCCCCTGAAAACTTAAAAATTTCGACATGTATATCGGTCTACATCTAACCGCAGTAAAAGATTATTGAAGCTATGACTCTCAATTTGAAAAACTATTCCCGAACCTTATTTCGTTAAACGATTTCAACTAGGAAACATCTATTTACTACATCAAAATACAAATAATTTAAATTTGATGCTCAGGAAATGCCTAAAATAATGTTGAGTGAAAATGCCAGGATGACGACATATGCTACTTTCATTTTGAAAAGAGATAAGAATGCAGGATTGCAACCTCTGTTATGCCAGAATGCGTCTTTGGAAACCAGTAAAGTTTAAACGCGTTACGGAACTTGCTAGATAATATATGGTATAACGTCATATTGTGTGGTTTTATCATAATATAGAAGAGATAACGCCAAGCGGAGGTAAATGAAGCAGAAGACGCAAATTCCGATGAGTCTGAACGTAGTGACAGAATAATATTCAAATTTAACCCTCATCTTTTTTTAAATATAGATCAAATATGATATTTTCATTTAGCTGAACTAACCTTTAATGATAGATAATGTTATTGTTTATTAAAACACCTGGTTGAAGATAGATATAGTTCTGCGATGAATGAAAACAATAAAAGCATAATATTCTAATTACCTATACTAAAAATAAACGTATATGATATATTTTAAGTACTAGAACATGTGCCTTATTGAATCAACAAGTGCTAATTTAATTTTAACTGCAACTTTGCCCGCCTTTAACTGATTTCATATTTCTTAAGGTTTGCGACATTCCAATGGTGAGAAGCGAATTTGTTACACTCTGTGTTCATATGTTTGACATAACAAAAATGCAAAAAATATTAATTGACGTTTTATTAAATGATATTGATTGATATTTTGCGTCGAATTTAAAGTCTGTCCCGACAGTGAATTCCTCAATGGTATTTCGTCAACGCGAAATGAAACGAATTCTCAAAAGCCTAGACACTAATAAGGCCAAAGGACCGGATGGCGTTCCCGAAATAGTGCATAAGAAATGTGCTATGGAACTAACAGCACCACTATGGAGGCTTTTCTCCCTATGATACCATATTCCTTCCAGCTGGAAATGCGCTCAGGTGTAACCAATCTCAAAGAGAGGTAAGAAATTATTCCAAATAACTACCGTCCAATTGCCTTAGTTCCCATCATGTCCAAAGCCATGGAGAAACTGATCAACGGACAGCTATTAAAATATTTCGAATCATCAGCGATCATAAGCGATCGTCAGTATGGCTTCCGCAAGCACAGATCAATGGGATATCTTCTGACTGACGTGGCCTACCTGTGGACTAAAGCCATGGAGAGCCACGGCGAATCTCGTGCAGTGTCTCTGGTCATATCCAAAGCATTTGATAGGGTGTGGCATGACGGATTATTAAGCAAACTGACAGCAAACGGACTATCACCAGCATTGCTTCTATGGCTTTTCATTTTCTTAAGGGATCGAAGCATCCGGTATTGATGGACATCTCTCGGAGGAATTTAAAATCAATGCCGGAGTTCCTCAGAGGTTTGTAGTATCTCCCACACTAACCCTGCTCTATATCAACGATCTCTTAAATAGAACAAATAGTTCTATTTACAGCTTTCCAGACGACAGCACTCTAATATCTTCATTCATGTCGAGGGCTTTAATGACCGCTGCTCGTTTCCAGTGCGAGCGAGAAAATCAGATTGCTGCCATCAATGCGGTGAGGAAAACAAAGTCCGGTTTAACGCAGGAAAGACTCGAGCAGCTGTCTTCTCAAAAAGCAAACACCGCAGGACCTGACTTTTCAATGACAGCAAAAACACTGACTTTGTCGTCATCCATAAGTTTCCTGGACATCAACCTAGAAAAAAACATGTCTTGGCGAAATCACGTCACCAAAACCACCCAGGCAGCAGCACAAAAGCTAGGAGAACTCTATAGAGCAAAAAAGGTGTATTCACCTCATCTGTTCTTACTGCTCCATAAGGCCCAGATAAGACCATCTCTGGAATACTGTCCCCATGTGTGGAGCTAGGCTAACCTAAACTAACACTTGCTCAAGATATTAGATTCCATGCAGAGGAGAGCAGTCCGTCTTATGGATGACCCACAGTTAACTAAAAACCTTGATAGCCTTGAATATTGAAGAAAAGTGGTGAACCTATCTCTTTATACTTGAACGAGCTGATACTTATGATTCCGCCCAGAGTTTTATCAAATAGAAACACCCGTCAGACGCAAACTGCTCATCAACATACGATTCAGTTCCGAACACCCAGGACGTCGCTGTTACGGGACTCCTTTGTCTGGAGGACTGCCTGGTTCTGGAATGGACTTCCGAGTAATGTCTTTCCCGAAAATTAGAACCTACAGCGCTTCAAGTTCAACGTCTTCTCCGCACACGCACCGCTCGCTGATTGGTATAGGATATTCCTTTTGTGTGTTTGCCGAATATATAAAATACCAAATGAAACACTTTGTATTCCATGCAAAATTTAATCCAAAAGGACTTCTTATAAAAGCATAACAGAGCGCTTTCGGCCTAAGCCATCATTACCTGAAAAGTAAGTAGAAGAACCACCCATTAGCAGAAGAAAATACGCTGCTGTGAGAACTTTAAGAATGAAATGAAAAATTAAGAAATGACAATGTTATATCAAGATTCAGAGAGTGTTTAAAGCTTAAAAGGCATAAAATAGGTGTAAGATTTAAAAATGGTGTTTTTTTTTGTAATTTTTTGGGTGATTTTTTTAGAGACAAAGGAAAATGGTAGAGGTTCTTACACTTACTTGTCATTGTACCCGAAGAACATATCGACGAAGAGTAAACAAACAACACCAACAAACAATGGTCAAATCACAATTAAAAAGTCAAAAGTCACATTTTAAAAGGCAACATAATTTTAAAAAGGACAATGCCCAACCACGCTTTACGTGGAACGACAAAATGTGTCGTTGAAGTTGACAGTCATGCCAAGCAAACTCTGAAGCCACAGGAAGTGGACCGCAAAACAATTTTTGGCGACAAATTTAAATCTTAAAAATAAATGTTAAACTAGTACAGACAGTTATTCAGAATACAAATGAAGCAAGTAACATTAGAAAGGAAGTCTGGAGAACAGACTGGCTGACACTAAGCTAGTTGAGGCCAAAAGATAAGATCAATGTTAAATAAAAATGTTATATAAAAAAGTGTCATATAAATAATTTCTAGAGCATAAATGATGACTCAAGAAAATCATTGTATTAAAGAAAGATGATGCTTACTTGACTGAGTAGAAGAATATTACGAAGGAAAACTAAAGTCAAAATTTTTTTTGTTTTTTTTTTATGTAATTATAAAACACAACCTTATTAAAGGCAGACATCAGCTCGACTCAATCTACGAGACTGCCCCCCCCCCCCTTGTTTGGGTGCTATAATTTCTATTTGAAATAAAAATTTGTTAGGGTATTTATAATCAGTGCAGTAGATATGGACAAGACTGACCCCACCCAAAATGAGCTGTGAAGAGATAAAATAAATGAAGTACTCTGAGTGCATAGCTATTACAGAAAATAAAGAAAGAACAAACTCAGCAAGTAAGAAGTATGCAAGTAAAAACAAAGGAACTTTAGTTAAGAAGTCTCCTGTGCAGAGGAATGTATGATCTATTTAGATTAACCTGAGTATTGAGGCAGTGGTTGTTCTGAGACAACTCTCTGTTGATCTCGATATCCTCCAAAAAGTCCAGTCTGTTGAAATTCTTTGAAGAAATACCATGTAAGATTTTTGAGTTGGAATGAGGGCTAAAACTATGGTTGTAATTACGTAAATGTTCAAACTAATGAAAAGATTTCTAATACAATCCGCCAATTTGTCAATAATTCTTTTGTCTGTTTTAAAAATAAGGATCAATTACAAACTTTTCTAAATAATACGAAAGGTAAGATTGATACCCTCTCGAAAAGCGGAATCTATAAATTGTCATGCAATTTGTGTGAGAGCACCTACATTGGCAGAACTTGCAGGCCATTAAGAGTCCGCATCAGCGAACATTTAAACAGGAATAACTCGTCTTTTGGAGAACATTTACGTAATTACAACCATAGTTTTAGCTCTCATTCCAACTAAAAAATCTTACATAGTATTTCTTCATAGAATTTCAACAGACTGGACTTTTTGGAGGATATCGAGATCAACAGCGAGTTGTCTCAGAACAACCACTGCCTCAATACTCAGGTTAATCTAAATAGATCATACATTCCTCTGCACAGGAGACTTCTTAACTAAGGTTCCTTTGTTTTTACTTGCATACTTCTTACTTGATGAGTTTGTTCTTTCTTTATTTTCTGTAATAGCTATCCACTCAGAGTACTTCATTTATTTTATCCCTTCACAGCTCATTTTGGGTGGGGTCAGTCTTGCCCATATCTACTGCACTGATTATAAATACCCTAACAAATTTTTATTTCAAATAAAAATTATAGCACCCGAAGTCGAGCTAATGTCTGCCTTTAATACGGTTGTTTTTTATAATTATATAAAAAAAAACAATTTTGACTTTAGTTTTCCTTCCTAATATTCTTCTACTCAGTCAAGTAAGCATCATCTTTCTTTAATACAATGATTTTCTTGAGTCATCATTTATGCTCTAGAAATTATTTATATAACACTTTTTTATATAACATTTTTATTTAATATTGATCTTATCTTTTGGCCTCAACTAGCTTAGTGTCCGCCAGTCTGTTCTCCAGACTTCCTCTCTAATGTTACTTGCTTCATTTGTATTCTGAATAACTGTCTGTACTAATTTAACATTTATTTTTAAGATTTAAATATACCGCCAAAAACTGTTTTGCGGTCCACTTCCTGTGGCTTCAGAGTTTGCCTGGCATGACTGTCAACTTCAACGACACATTTTGTCGTTCCACGTAAAGCGTGGTTGGACATTGTCCTTTTTAAAATTATGTTGCCTTTTAAAATGTGACTTTTGACTTTTTAATTGTGATTTGACCATTGTTTGTTGGTGTTGTTTGTTTACTCTTCGTCGATATGTTCTTCGGGTCCAATGACAAGTAAGTGTAAGAACCTCTACCATTTTCCTTTGTCTCTAAAAAATCACCCAAAAAATTACAAAAAAAAACACCATTTTTAAATCTCACACCTATTTTATGCCTTTTAAGCTTTAAACACTCTCTGAATCTTGATATAACATTGTCATTTCTTAATTTGTCATTTCATTCTTAAAGTTCTCACAGCAGTCATTTTCTTCTGCTAATGGGTGGTTCTTCTACTTACTTTTCAGGTAACACAGATGATGGCTTAGGCCGAAAGCGCTCTGTTATACTTTTGTAAGAAGTCCTTTTGGATTAAATTTTGCATGAAATACAAAGTGTTTCATTTGGTATGATTCATACATGCACACAGCCACCACTCTTCACTTCGAATATATAAAAATTTGGTATATTTAAGTGTCCCCATAAAAAGCAATTCATAGGCATTAAATCAGTTGAGCTGGGTGGCCAACTCACAGGCACGTCACCTCGTCTACCCGTCCATCAATTATAAATATTCTCATTTAAAATTATATCCTAGACCTATTAACACCGAAGAAGATTTGTAAGTACGAGTATAAAATTCAGTAAACATTTTGTGGTTAAATTTGGAGATGATGGAAAAGGTGTATTTCCGTTTTCTTCGTCAAAAAAAAATCTTTTTTTACGTGAAAATTGAGGTAATTTTGAACATTTCCTTATAGCTTTATATAAAAATGAGTAATATATATTTACTGTTTGCTTTGTTAAAGATTTGTGTGTGATATTCCTATTGTTTTTTGCGAGTTCACTGTTGTTATTGTCAGTTCGTTGTTATGCAACTTTTGTTATTGTTGGTCTGCTTTCCCTCGAATAAGATCGAAATTTTTTGGACCAGGAGTCAACCTGAATAATGTCTGAAGGGGTTGCAATAGAACATTTAAATTTGATACCTTCTATAGTCGTATCGCTTTTTTCATTAAACCATATTCGATAGCTTTATAAAAGTACTATTATTAAGGAAAAATAACAGTTTTATTTTTCAATGAGTTATAGTGCGGAAGTAAAAAGTGATCTAGCTATAATAGGAGTTCAACCTAACTTTAGATTAAAGTAAGGATATTCTCAGACTTTGCACGATTTAAGTTTTGCCTTGCAGCATGATAGAACTTTTTCTCCCGTTCCTAGATTACCGCAAATATAAAAATATAGCTTTTCTCGCATCTGGCGGGATTATATATTATCTTGCAAAATCCCGTGGGAGTTGGCCAACGCAGAATTGTTTTTTGTGAAGTTAAAATTCAAGGATTATTTGGGGTTGCTGACCTGTCTTTATAGATTCACCCTACCAATTAATAATTCATATATTAGGTCAGAAGTTGTTGTTGATTATGATGTAATTTCTATGTTACTATCGCATAAATATTTAAGAGATTAGGATCCCGGATATATTTATATTAAGAATATCGGGTCGAGATAAGTGCTTTTTAATTAATTTACTCAGGGTCGTATAGGCAGGAGTAGTGATGCTAAGCATTTTATTATTTAACGGATGTGAATAAAGGGCTGATTAAATGCTTTCCACAGGACGAAATCTTAGTATCCGTGTAGTATTTCCAATATATTGAGGCCATGAGACAACTTTAAATAACTTAATATGTGGTTACCAAAATATCAAATACGTTTTCTATTAGGGCTGAATACAACGTTTTAAGGTTATTTAAATATGTTCAACTTTTCAAATTATTAAAAATTCATTTGGGCAAGTAACTAAAGCATATCAGATTTATATATCATATTCCATGTAACAAGTTTTAAAAATTCACCTTTAACAAGTGCCATGCCTGCAGGATATGTTCTTCTTCCTATTAAATGCGACATCTAAAAGAAAGCTACAAATATCAATATGACACCTTTATTTGCCAGGTGAAACCTTTAAAAGCGACTCGAGTTATTTTGCCGTAAATATGATACGCGAAAGAGAATCTGTCAAAATCAAAACATATTGCACTTAAAATCGACTATTTTTAGTACTACAAGAATGGAACAGAAATATATAAATGAATACAAACCAAGTAGCTTTAGAAATCTAATAGCAGGGTTTGTTACGCTATTTCTTGTTACTAATTTTTCTAGGCGCAATTACCTTCACTCCGAAATTAGAGAAACTGGTAGTGAATAAAATACAAAAGTTCAATTTAAAATTTATCACTAAAGGATGCGTAAATCTGTATGAACTGCCATGAAAGCGAGCAAATTAGGTCCTAGCTCAAATATCGGAGAGTAGGGGTGGGTATTTATATAATGGCGCTACTTTTTTGAACGGATTGAAAATAAAACAGAAAATCCCCAAGTTGTGATTGGAATTCGTAAAGATTTAAGCTTGACACGACAAAAGAAAATAATGAAAATAGAAATTAGTTCAGATTTGAATGCCAGAAATTTATCAGTATTAACAATCGAAAAATAAAGCAAATACTCAAATATTAATCAAAAATCAAAGTCAGTAATAAACGATAGCAATAAAGGTAAAATCAGTAAATACAGAGCTTTCAATTATTTAACACGAATACTATAAATTAGATAGTAGACACAAATTAACCGATTGAACATTTATTTATAAAAAAAACTCTCTCACGATCTGATCCGTGGGGCGAACCCAGGACTCTCCAAGAAAGAAACATTCACGCCACTACTCAGATCCAAGTAGGTAGGAAGGCAGTAACTCGAGAACGGAACGACTCCGGACCCCTCACATAGCCAGGAAAAGAAACACTCGTAAAAAACCTGCCAAACAACAACATATCCAAGGCTTTGCTTAAAACACAAGGCAAAGGGCATTTACAGACTGTACAAATAAAATGAATTACCAAATAAAA
>MU189464.1:22056-39808 GCA_016904865.1 Pissodes strobi | reverse complement strand
TAAGAAATCTGATTTATTTTACATATATTTTCGTTAATCGCTGATTAATGGGGAGTTAATTGCGTACGAGTCGTTATTTTAATTGCGTACGAGTCGTTATTTTTTTTTCTCTTACCTCTTGTTTTTTTACCTAACATAATTTTAACGCCTCTCAATTAAATAAGGAACCTTCGGTTTGCCTCATATGTTTTTTTAAAAAAAGTTTGCCGATTAAATTGCTTTTAACGAACAGTTTAATTTCGGACTGAATACTAATATATCTGGTCAACTGTGCTAGCTGAAACACATTAGTTTATCATAATCGAGCTTTCGATTAACTAATTCAACAACGAGTTGTATCCTTTGTTTTACGATCAGTTTATTTTAGATACCTGTATTTAGAGTGCCACTATTGATATTGCAATCTAGTGGACTTGGCGTTATTAATTAAATTATCTCATCTTCTTTTACTATCCGTCACAAGTGAGTTATTCTAGACTCGTTACTTGCGTTTATTCAAAACATTTTATTCTTTGAAATTTTGATCTATTAATTGTTTCAATAACGCTCGGTCATACTGGTTAGTTTAATTACGCGGCCGATTACTAACGTAATATAATATTTATATATGTATACATAGATAGTTAGTACATAGTATTATAACTTCAAGTGATTATTTATTTGCATTACTTGAATATTTCTTACAAGGAGTAATCATTTGATGGTTGCGCAAGTTGTATATATATTGTTTTATAGCGTTATTCCCGAAAAAGTTCTCTTTAGCTATACGTCAACAACAGATTGACTCAGACGTTAAATTCTCAGTACAGTAAATATTTCGAGCATTCACTTAGGCAAATCATTTGTTTCTTTTTGTGAAGTAACCAAGTAAGGTTAATCGCTTTCTTCTCTACTTATAGTCGTTATTATCAGGCACAGCCGAGAGTACCGGGGTACCACGATTATTAGTAGTTTTTGTTCTAATTTACTTGGCATTTCATCTCAGTAGTTTTTTTTTATCATTATATTACGATTATAATCAACCAGTTCTCTTAGGCAATAAAACCGATCCTTGTTAGTTTATTTACCTGTTTTATTTAATTAAGTATTAAGTGAAGCTCCAAAGGGACAGGCGGCTTCAGTAAGTATCTGTTTTCTTTTATTATTAGCGCTCAATAATTGAAACGTTCTTGATTACCTTTGATTATCATTCGTGTATTTGTTCATCGTTGACTTTAGTTGCCTTTGATTAATTTTTTTTTGAGTATTATTTTCATCGACTTTAGTTTTCGGTTAATTTGGGGTACTTGTTTTATGCCGACTTTGATTTTTGATTAATTTCTGGGTAATCATTTCTCCATTATTGTAACTGATAAATTACCGGAAAATATATTTAATCGGACTTTCTGACTTATTTTTATTATTTTATTGATCGATTTTCCGGATAGAAATAAATAACGAAATTTTAGTATTCCTTTATTTTGTCGCGAAGCCTAAGCTAAAACGAGTTCCATATTTCAACTTTGGGGTAGTTCTCGTTTTTACTGTCTAAAAGCTAGTGGCGCCTTAAATAAATCAACCCGCGCTCTACTCTCCGGCATTTGAGCTAGGGTCTAACTTATACGCTCGGCGACAGCTCGTTTTAGCCTACGCATCGACATTCTTAATTTCTTTATTTCATCCAATATCTAGTTTTAAATTCTCAAAATTAAAATTTATTTCTTTCAATTCGAGATTATTCACTCTCAGTTCCTTCTAAGCTGGAGTGGAGGTTTGCGCCCATTAGAAGGATAAAAAGAGCGTAATAATCTCATAACAAAACTAGCCCTTGACGTATTGGCCGCTGGTGTCTGAATCTTTTCCATGGTGTCAACATTTTTGTAACATAAAATGTTTGGTCGTTGCGGCCATTTCCAAGCCTTTGGCCTATACTCAGACATGGTAAAAATTTCAGTTTAATTTTTTTAAAGCGAATGACTTTGCCGAGATAACATTTCTTGTCGCCACTGATCCTAGGCACTCCTTCCTCCGTAAAATCAATGTTGACAACTGGCAAATCGTCGGTCATCTCCTCTGATGATGCGGGCAAATTTTGAAGGCTTTTCCAGGAGTTAAGTTTACCTTCGTCTTCTTTGACTTTGATTCAAGAGATCCTTCTCCAAATCTTTTTTCTCCTATAAATCTATGACAGCGGCGCTTACCAAAAAAATCGTTCTGAAGATCAATTATATCACTCTTAGGAATTCTATCTAAAACTTGCTTTCTATTACATGGATATAGTCCACATTTTCGAAAGCCAGATATAAAAGAGTTTTGGCCCCTATCCATAAGGCCGTTCATTACCTGTGTTAAAAGGCTGGGAAAATGGCATTTGTTGATAACACATCCATATTTGTATTTTTATTGTTCCAACATTTTTCGACAAGCCATTCTCATGGGTCTGAAGTATGCCACGTTTAATGGTTGGGTTAAGTACGTTGTGTATGCGGGAAGACATACAAACCTGACATTATTTTCTTCACATAATTGCAACACATGGGAATTTATATGAGAAGATAAGTTGTCACCCATAATAACCTTAGAACTGTCTTGTTTTTTTTTTAAGACTGGAAGCAAAAGGTTTTCAATCCAATTAGTAGACGTGCATGAGTCGAACTACGATTGTATTTCGTATTTGGTGGCCCAACTTGCATCCAAGAGGGATAAAAGTTTGTTGTTCGATATACCACATACGGTGGTAAAATAGTACCAGCCGCGTTGCCACAAAACATTATGGATCACGATGTTTTAGAAGAACGAATTATTTTCTCGGGATATTTTGTGCCCCTTTTTGAAATGATTTTTTCCTCCCCGGGCCGTCTGTTAAGTTACTCTCGTCAAAATTAAAAGTATTTTGTGGAGGAATCCCGATGACTTCCTTTTCTAAATAGTTATTAAGTGTTGCGATTGAAACTGCAGCTCTGGCATTTTTTCATATTTGCTGCAAATCTAACTGACAACTATTTGTGCCTATCAAGAAATAAACTGGTCATATCATGCCCAGGCTTATTATCTGTAAACTTCGGAATTGTCGCTCCTTTCCTGTCTAAGTAATTTTTAACTAATATTCTAAGCTCTACTTTGTCAATAGGAATTAGACAAAACGGTTTGCTCTCCATGTTTGTTCTTCTGAGGATCTAACTGCAATTGAATTGAAATGTGCTTCTGGCAATTTTATAAACCCTTAATGCTTCTCTTTGACCCATAATATTACCTCTTATCTCTGCTAGAGCTTTTTCATGCACCTCAGAATTTTTTTTAAGGCCGGCTGCCCTGTTTTCTTTTGTATATTCTTGGCATGTACTAAAACAAGTTAGAAATAATAATATTAGGCAGGTAGGTAACAACACTTGCTTTTTCAAATAACAAACTTTTTAGAAAGACGCAAGAAGTTATAAGTTATTAGCGTATCAAGCGACTTTCAGAGGAAAAATAATAAAACCTAGTCTAAAATCACGTCTCCTATCCTTAAAACGCTATTTTCAAAAGCAATAATAGAAACACACTAACACATAACCAACTTTACGGATAATTACGTTTAAAATGCAAAAAACTACTTACCAATACCAAAGTTTACAGAATATTTTTAATTCTGTAAACTTTGACCATACTCACGCGGCATAAGCATAAAAAGTATGGCCCCCTATATCTCAAAAATGTTTTTTTTTTTAATTAAAATACAGACCACTGGCCATGGAATAGAAAAATTTTTAGGATCAAAGTCTTCAGGCGTAAAAATATCGAAAAAAATTCGTTGAGCTATCCTCAATTAATATTAAAAAAAGGGTTGTGCACTATGTGCGCATATCTAAAGTGAAACTTCTTAAACTTAAACGCCCTAGCCTTATACATATCGTAACGGATTTGGTTAAAAAGTAGTTTTTTTAAATATACCACTCAATTAACAAAAAAGGAAGGCCTAAATGAAAAAAAATATTCTTCATAAAAGTTTCGCTTATGTCTTGACAAGATAATAGAGTATATCCCATATTTTTTGCTTGTAAACTAACAAAGATATCACAATAAAATCTTATACATATCGTAACGGATTTGGTTACAAATTAGTTTTTTTAAATATACCACTCCATTAACAAAAAGGGAAGGCCTAAATGAGAAAAAATATTCTTCATAAAAGTTTCGCTTATGTCTTGACAAGGTAATAGAGCAAAATCCCATATTTTTTGCTTGTAAACTAACAAAGATATGACAATAAAATCTTATACATATCGTAACGGATATGGTTAAAAAGTAGTTTTCGAAGTGAAACTTCTTAACGCGCGCCGGGAGTAAAATATGAAGGTCGCGACACGACGAGACGTCCCAAGCGTTAGCGACACGACCAGATGTCCCGTTGCGATGTTTTATTGTGATATCTTTGTTAGTTTACAAGCAAGAAATATGGCAACTTTTATGAAGAATATTTTTTTTTTCATTTAGGTCTTCCCTTTTTGTTAATTGAGTGATATATTTAAAAAAACTAAATGAGCCAAGTTTTACTGTAACGATCGTAACCGAACAAGTAGGGCATTCAACCATTACATAGGAATCAATTGTACTTGTTAGAAAATGTCATATTTAGGAGCTAATTATTGGCGATAAATTTAAAATTCAGTTAATTCTTGGACGTAACGACAAATCAGTTAAAAGTTTATCAGTTTATTTCTGATTTAACTTCCTTAATGTCAAGTCGAACTTGCACCATAACTTTTTAGCTAGTGAAAAATTTATACACGCGTAAATTATATACCATTATGTAACCGTTAAAATAGTATGTAATCGTCCTCAGATGTATGTTTTGGAAACGTACCATTTAAATTATTTGAAAATCTATAATTCCGTATCTCTTATGTACGTACGTAATACGGTCAAATAAACACGTGCTACTGATGTCAATTCATGTACATATTCCACATGGACGTATTACGGTCTGTATCTATCGACTTAAAAAGGGTTTAATATGTACGTATTTCGTACGGGAAATGGTATTTGGACTGTAATTACCTGCAGATTTTATTTGTTCAAAATAGGCGTGATTTTGACCTTTTTCCATTCGATAGGAAAAATTCATTAATTGAAGGGCACTTGATGAAATATCACGAATAGTTGATTAGCAGAACGTCTTACATCAATAAAAAAAAAAGTCATGCAGTGCACGTGTTAGAAGTGAGAATATGGTGTGACCAGAAAAAAGTCATGACTCCCGCTAATTTCGTTTATTGACAAGTTAAAACCTGGCATCTGCATCCGCGTCAACGCACGAGCTTAGAAAAAAACCTAGCATGCGCGTACTTCATAACAAGAACCACGCAACTACCAGCCCGCTCCGTGCATTATGCCAAGCTGTTTCTAAGGAATTGTCTGATGCCGGTTTTTAGCTTAGTACGGGGGCTATTTTATGCATTTACGGGGTATTATTTTGCAAGTTTTATTCAATTTTAAGCAAAAAATACGGGGTTTTTGCTATGCACAGGCAACTAATAAACCACCAGTATAGCATTTTTGCTAATAGCTCAATTAAAAAAAAAATTGTAGATACGGTGTTCTGACATAGGACGGCAGTATGGCTCTCGCAAATCCGCATCGGGCACCCAAACTTGGACCTTATTATATCATCTGTCAATTGTCAATTATCAACCACAAGGTCTATCTATGTTTTGCGCACCCGTTAAACCGAATCATCACCTTCGTTGAACATCTGCAATATTTTCAAAGTCCTAATTTGAGCTAAATATAAATCCTCTTCTGACGTCACAGATCCATCATCGGAACAATGTAATACCTAAATATTTTTTACATTAATAAATCTTGTGGGGATCGAACCCATGACCTGAACAATCAACACTCATAGTCCAACGATAACTACCACTAGTCCATTGATGAACTTGCGAATATTCGTTTAAATGTTGTATTTGAAGCTAAATCAAATCGGATAGCAGCAGTAAGATAATTCAATGTAAAGTCCTAGCTGAGGACTACTCCATCTATGAGTGACATAGGCCAATATATCTCCTGTCGATCTCTCTTTGCGAAAGCCGTATTGATTATCGCTGATAATTCTGTTGTTCTCCAGGTACTGGAGTAGTTGCTGATTGACTACACGTTCCATGACTTTGGAGATTATCGGAAGCAAGGCAATCGAGCGACTTTCCAAGAAGATGGGTAAATCCCTTTTCCGTAAGACAGAGAAAAAAGCTTGGAAAAAACGGGTTAGTTCGTTGGCGCAGTTCTTTAACACGATGGCAGGTATTCCGTCCGGTACTGACGCATTTGCGTATCTAGTTCTTTAAGGATTTTACGAATATCACGGTGATGAAACTTGACTTCTGCCATGGTAGTGTTGATGTTCGATATGGTGGGGAGAGCCTTGCCTTGGGGGACGTTTAAGGTAGAGTGCGATGAAAACATTTTGGCGAGCATGTTTGCTTTTTCCTTGGCTGTAGTCGCCGTGATGCCACGTTCGTCTGTCAAAGGTGGAAGAGACGTTTTTGTAAAATTATTACTTACTGCCTTTGCTACCGACCAGAAATTCCTGGAGCCACTGGGGCATTGCAAAAGTTTATTCCTGATCCTTTGATTATGTTTGTCCTTAGTTTCATCGATCACACGTTTGCATTCGTTTCTCGCTTCGCCAAAATAATTGCGATTTTCAGCGGTCTGATTTTTCTGCCAGTACTTGTAGGCTTGCTGTTTCTTACCTACAGCTCTTTCGCATCTTCTGTCGAACCAGGGCCTTCCTTGATGGAATTTGGAATGTTTGCTTCGATTCTTGAGGAGATTCATTGCGTAATCTCTTCGCAGCAGACTGACGGGTCATTAGTGCCAAAGCAGACGTCGAGCCAAGGAAAATCTAGGTAGAACTCCCTTAGAACGTTCCAGTTTGCAGAATTGTAATGCCAGATTTTGCGATGCAATGGTGGATCTTTCTGTAGAAGTGGCAATTGACAAACCGTTGTAATAAGTTTGTGGTCGGAAGTACCTAATGGCGGACCAACTTTATTTGTGTACTGGTCAGGATTGGTGATTAGAAAATGATCCAGGAGGGCGGCGAATTCGCTCCTCTATGAGATTCGAGTTGATTCGTCTACAAGTTGAGTAAGCCCGTAGCTGATGGCAAATGCTTTAGCTTATCTACCTTCGTTGTCGGTCTTGTTGTGATTTTTGAGCCAGTTGGTGTGGGCATTGAAGCCTCCCAGAACGATCATTTCTGAATTGGAGTGATCGACCTATATTGAGCCAAAAGTGGTAGCTAGTGTTGTAAAAAAGCTTTGGTAGGCTATATCGCTCGGAGGGCGATAGAGACAACATATAAACTTGGTTAGTCCCTTGGCAGTGAACTTGAGCCACATGACGTCAAGGTATGTTCAATCGGGTGTGTAAGTCGTAACCAGGATAGGGGTAGTGTACTGTTGTTGTAGAACATACTACTGTGTAAGGGCTAGTAAGTGTGGTCTATTTGCTTTTAGATGTTGGTGTACTGAATTTATATTTGTATTTAGGCCTCTTATGTTGCAGAAATCTATTCTAAATTGGTTCGGTATCTTTGCTGTCTGTGAAATGCGGAATGAAGGGCTCCCAGGGCCACCCAGCCACCGGAGATCCGAATGGCCGGGGAGTTTACTTCCGGAATATTTTGATCCTGGAAGCACCATCATGTCCATATATTCCTACTGTGGAACTCGGAACCACCAGCGCGGAAGCGGAACGTAATTCGGAAATATCACTTATCACTTCCCAGTTCTGGTACGGTGGTCTTTCACCGGACGATGCGAGTCTTTGGTGGTCTCTAGTCTGACAGAGGTAAGAATGGGGTTTGTTGGGTCACTCCCAGTGATCTGCTCTAGACTTTGTACTTTGGTGTTCTCCAGCCTGGGGGAGGACGATGAGATTTGATGGGCCACATCCCGTGGCAACTCGAAATAGCGGGGGCGTTACTCCCCGTAATCAAACTTCTCTCACCAGTTTGACGTTCCTGCCTGGCAATATAATGCAGCCCCTCTTATCACAAACTGTCATTGATCAGCTCCGGACTTTGTACCTCGGTGTTCTCCAGCCTGGGGTAGGACGAGGAGATTTGATGGGCCACATCCCGTGGCAACTCGGAATCGCGGGGGCTTCACTCCCCGTAATCAAACTGCTCTCACCAGTTTGACGTTTCCGCCTGCTAATACAATGCAGCCCCTCTTATCACAAACTGTCATTGATCAGATCCAGACTTTGTACTTCGGTTTTCTCTAGTCTGGGGGAGGACGATGCGATTTGATGAGCCACATCCCGTGGCAACTCGAATGGCGAGGGCGTCACTCCCCGTAGTCAAGCTGCTCTAACCAGTTTGACGTTCTTGCCTGCTTAAATAAAAGGGTAAATGTGAAAAATATAGTTTTTATTTTAATATCTTATATTCTGTTCATTTTGCTTTAAAAAATCTACACATTTTTATACAATTGCAAAAATGGAAAATAGTTTTTAGTTTAACTTAGAAGCTCAAAGGAAAGACATGTCTGTTCCCGTAAGATATAAGGTAGGGCTATAAAGGTGTAAAATTGTGGAAGGCTCTTATGAGAAATGACATGTGGTATAATTCAAAGTGTGGAAATGTGGAAATGTATGAGAATTATTATAGGAAAAGTTCATCGGGGCATGAAAACGATAAAAACTAAAAATAATTCTAACAGCCAAAATACAATTTATTAAATAATTTTAGACACGACTTGCAGCAGCTATGAGGACGTATGCAAGCTTGTGGTATAAAATCCAACTTTATTTTCGAGTTTAGCCTGCAGCCATTGGTACGCGGAACAGAAATTTCACTAAATAAATATTATTTATTTCTTGCGTTGAGCTTTGTTTAGCCCAGTATCACACCAGCAGCTAGTTATCTTGCGGCGGCATCCTGTTATTTGGGAAAGTCAATAACCGAATTTTGCAAATTTTAGAACAAGGCCATGACTCAATATTGTTTTAAACGTCTGGGCATCTGAATAATAGTTTTGACAGATCGTTTAAAATCCATTTAAAAACGATTTTAAATGGCAAAATAGTATAAAAATACGAAATTTTTGGACTATTTTAGGGCGATAGCCGTGGCTTCGGACGAATTTGTCGTGGATTTTGAAGCGAAAATTCATTTTAAAATCAACCGTAGCCGTGGACAACCGCGACTGTGGAACTGAACCGCTCAGGGCACTGCCAGGTAGGCGCAGTGCCCGACACTCCAACTTTCCGATTTCGGCAAAGATGACTAGCTGGTAGTAAATAAGCTGTGCCTGTACGGCACCCATTTATATTTTTTCTTATTTATTTTTTTGTGTCGAGCCATGTTCTTCTTGCATCATTTCTATACAAAAATTTGCTTCGAGTATCTAAGTTTCCACCTCTTAGGCTGAAGGAGTTGGCTCTCGAAAAGTTTTAACATAAACAAGGCTAAACACAATAAATAAATACTATTTATTTAGTGAAATTTCTGTTCCGCGTACCAATGGCTGCAGGCTAATCTCGAAAATAAAGATGGATTTTATACCACAAGTTTGCGCACATTCCCATAGCTGAGTCATGCCTAAAATTATTTAATAAATTGTATTTTGACTGTTGGAATTATTTTTAGTTTTTATCGTTTTCATGCCCCTATGAACTTTTCCTATAATAATTCTCATACATTTCCACACTTCCACGCGGGGAGTGAGACTTTCTACACTTTGAATGATGTTACTTATACCACATTGCATTTCTCATAAGAACTTTCCATACTTCCACACCTTTATAGCCCTACCTTATATCTTACGGGAGCAGGCATGTTTTTCCTTTGAACTTCTAAGTTAAACTAAAACTATTTTCCATTTTTGCAATAAAATTACCGAAAATTTAAATGAAAAATGTGTCTATTTCTTAAAGCGAAATGAACAGATTATAGGATATTAAAATAAAAACTATTTTTTTTCACATTTACCCATTTATTTAAGCAACAAAATAAAAATATAGGAAATGCGTATCAAAAAACGTGATTCCAGTCAGTCTGTAAAAAATCAGATTTTTGATAAACAAAATCGATGAATTTGCAAAACAAGTTAATATTGTATTAAAATGCAGATACAAAGTTTTTATCAAATTGTGTGGTTTCAGTCAGTTTATAAAAAGTTTAATTTTGATAAACAAAACGAATTTGCATTAAACTTTATTTCAATGGATCAGTCTTTTAAGTTTTTGTAAAGAATAAAGTGGGTAATACCTACTAACAGCACAGACGCCACTAAAAATCACCGGATCCTGGCCTATCGGGTGATGGGTCCACCCACGCGACGTCACAATTTGACTTTAGAGGTTAGCGGTAAAAACAACGTTTTTGTTTACATTTTGTCAAGACGTGAATTTGCATTATTTATGAATATTTTTAATCTAGTTACTTTCTAGAGATATATTTATTTAGTGTGTTCAAGTATTCTCCTAGAAATAGGACTCAAGGAAATACTATTACATCGAAAATAACTTAAGACTGTTATGGTAAGTTAATTTCTAAGGTATAGAAATAATTTCAACTACTTAGTTAAAAGTTTGTTCAAGTTAATTTATAGTAATAAGTCTACTAATAGTACTTTTTTCTGATTTGCAGGTACAAAGTGGATATAATCTCATTTTCTTTAGTGCTTGACGCGATACATAAAGATGGATATCTTGAAAAAATATGTCTTGGGCATACCTAGATTCATATAATATCAAATGAAGACTGTTCTGACAGAATTTCCACCCAGATTGTAATGTACTTAGACTATACAAAGAGACGGTCTCATACAAAGAGGGCATATAGGTGCAATGGAGGAAATGAACATTTTAGTATCTATATATACTTGGAATGGTAACTAACATTGTTATCATTTATACATATACATAATCAGAAATTTTTTTTGTTACACTTATGTTCTTTGACGAGTTTTTGTATGTATTCTTATTAAGTAGAATTTATTTATTGTATTTTATACAGTATTAATTTATTTCAGGATATGCACTTACAGAGATAATATAACCCATAGAACCATCCACAACAGCACAAATAATTGTTACAAGTGGGGAAAAAACATTTGAAATTCCTGTTTTTCACAGAGACGAGGAGGAGTAAAATGTCCCTCCAGAAAGAAGCGCTCTTTTGCAAGATCGGAGATAAGTAACTTACATGAAGAGAAATTAGTTTTATATAGGTGTACTTTCTTTAATATTGTTAAGAAACTATTTATTTTTGTAAGACTTGATACTTGATTTTTTCATATTATTATGTAATAAAACATCTGTTGTGATTAAATATTGTTAATTATTTTCTTTATTATTTTGACATCAAATTATTATGCACTATAATAAGCACTTGTCCATAACATATTTTTTAATGAATGGAATGATAATCTAGATAATATCATTATTGTTTCACGCATATTTTACATGGCACACAGGTGTGGCATACAATATACCTACCTAGGTAAATAAATCATTATGGAAAAAATACACTAGATATTTTGAAAATCCAATTTAACTTAAGAAAAACGCAGTTTCGATTACAGCTCATAAGAAGAAACTTACGAGTGATATTATATCGAATCATCACATATTTTTTAAAATAAGAAAAGTACAATATTTACTTTGTTTCGGTAATTTTAACAATTCCGTAACATACAGGTTGTTCCGAGTTCGCTTGTATTTATTTTTAGTTAGAAATAATAACTTTTCATCTTCAACCTATTTTGAATTACTGTCTGAACCGACCTGGTAGCGACAGTGTGGAAAATTCCGCATTAAATAGTACGAAAATATTAATAAATAATGAATTTTTATGTTGCCCATCAAGTTGATTTAAAACTAATTTTTGTCTCTTAAATATATCAGTCGATAATAATTATCTAGTTAATATAAAATGAAAATTAATATTATGGGTTGAATCTACATAAATACAGAAGTAGTATATTATTTAAAATTGTTAAAATCGGTCGCTTCGTACGGTGGAAAAAGTTGAAATATTTGTGACGACTGCGTGTCAGTGTAATTTTTTTGAGATGTAATTCTGGTGGAAGGTAGGTCTGGATTTTAAAGACTGTCTTGTACCGACGACCAGTGTGAGAGGTTTGAGAGAAGGTAGGCTTGACTTTTTCTTTATTTTTTGCGTTATCTGATTTTTATTTCAAGTTTTCTCTATCGAAAAGTCTGTAGACAGAATAAGGCTGCTAAGCTTGTGAATTTCTGGTTTTGGCTAATATCGTTTCACATACCACGTTGTCTTTTGTCGTGTGTATGTTTGTGCCTGTAGGGCATATGTGAGATAGTGGTTTTTTGGGCTTAAGGTTCTTGTAAGAGAGAGAAAAAAAGGGACTTGATCCTAAAAAAGCAGGGGCTATTAAATTTCGGGTTTAGTTCAGCAACCCAACTAAGGAATCGATCAAATTGGCCTATAGGGCGCATATTTAGGTTCTAGTTAGAGGTAGCAATTTTTAGAAGTTAATAACTAAAACTGTCTATAGTGTAGGATACTCAGTCTAACTTTCGCTAGTACCGTTATCGGTTGGATTCAAGCTTAGTTAGTGTTTATTGAACCTATGTAAATATTTTATCGTCACTTTGTTATTTAAAGAGCGCCTTCTCAAGCCTTCTCGACCGTGGTGGGTACAAGATCTTAATAACTCTGCTTCTTTATTTCGATTTAAATTTGTCATTACCTTTATCTTTGAATTAAACTGATTTTTGAGTTGAAAAGTAGCTTTCGGAAAATAATTGCATTCTGATTATCTGTTTAAATTTATCGATTTTACTTTTGTTCTTACCTGATTAATGTAATAATTGTTTTTTTATTGAAATATTCTTCATCACAATCTTTATCAGCTGAACACTTTCGCTGCTGACAGTTCCAGCTGTGGTATTACCTGTGTTCTAAACTTTTTTTTTCTTATTTTGCTTGTATAAACTCTCTATATACATAAATATATTATTTTAACTAATATACACGGTGTCCCATATAAGAATGCACACTACAGGGATCTCGGAAACCAGAAGAGATACAAAGATGATTAAATTAGAGAAAAGGCGTGCCTTGCTGAATCCTACAACGTCATGCTTTGGAATCTAAAAAAATCCGATTACTTCCGAAGATATTTGGGAAAACCCGAATTTTCCCGATTTCGTTTTTATTTATTTCTGACTTTATTTCAAAAGACATAACAATACAAATTTCACATTCCCATTGCTACTTTTCCTGCTCTTCAAGCTGATGTTATTAGATTTTCAATCTGACGTTTCGTTTCTTTGCAACCATCATCAACTTTGTTTTTTCAAATAGTCGAAAAAATTTGTTTTATTCGTAAAAAACACTAATTTTAATCCTAAATCCTACGACATATCGCTCCTTACATTTATCCGACGTTTCGGCTGAAAAAAAACCATCATCAATGTTATTTAATGATGATTACGAAGGAACGAAACGTGGTATCAAAAATCTAATTACGTCATTAGGTAGAGGACAAAAATTGGCATAGGAACGTGAATTTTATTGTGATCTATCCTCTTCACTAAAATCTGAAAAAAATTAATTATATTTTAAATTTCAAGAATTCGTAGATTGAAATTATTCATTTTTTAAGGCTTTAATAAAGAAAATTGATCAAAATAAAATTCACATTCTTATGCCATTTTGCCTCCTCTACATGATGACGTAATTAGATTTTTGATCCGACGTTTCGTTTCTTCGGTATCATCATCAAATACTATTGATGACGGTTTTTTTATCCGAAACGTCGGATAAATGTAAATAGCGATATGTTGTTGAATTTAGGATTGAAATTAAAGTTTTTTAGAAATAAAATAAATTTTTTCGACTATTTAAAAAAACAAAGTTGATGATGGTTGCTAAGAAACGAAACGTCAGATTGAAAATGTAATAACACCAACTTGAAGAGCAGGAAAAGTGGCAATGGGAAAGTGAAAGTTGTATTGTCATATCTTTTCAAATAAAGTCAGAAAAAAATAAAAACGAACTCGAGAAAATTCGGGATTTTTCAAATATCTTCGGAAGTAATCGGATTTTTTTACATTTCGAAGCATGACGTTGTAGGGTTCAGCAAAGCACACCTTTTCTCTAATTTAATCATCTTTGTACCTTTTCTGGTTTGCGAGATCCCTGTACTGTGCATTCTTATATGGGACACCGTGTATACTGGGTGTTAGAGAATTTTGAACACCTGACACGGATCCGTGTCATGCGCATATAGCAACAATTTTTGTGTCATATGCTGACCGACTTGGATTCGTGTCAGAAGTTTTTTTTATTTTGAAAACGTATAAAACGAATAAAAACTAAATTAACATAAATTTTAACATTTATTGTATAGAGCATATCAAAATACGTAAAAACATATTAAATTTGGCAATTTTTTTTTTTTTTTTTTTATATCAGTGGCACACACACTAAAGGGAGACCCTATGGCGCTCGACGAGCGGTGTGTGTGCGAAGATGTTGATTGACACGGCTCTTGAATATTTGTAAGTTGTAATTAGTGGGAAACAGATGTTCTGAGAGCGAGTTCCACAGTGATGCAGTGCGCCAGACAAAGGAGTTCTTGTAAAGCGATGTTCTAGGTGTTTCCAGTTGTACGACGAACTGGTACGCTCTTGCCGTCTGTCGTGACTGTCTGACAGGAGCTGCCAGGGGCGGGATAAGGCGGACCAATCCTGGGAACATCTGCCGTGAAAGTATCTGTAAAACAGAGATATCTCGGCTACATGTCTGCTGTGTTCCAGACTATCTAGATTCCGGGTCAACTCCGGGTCGCCGACGAGACGCACAGCTCTCTTCTGAATGGAATCCAGCAGCTTTAGGGTGTGCTTTGGTGCGGCACCCCAGATATGTGAGCAATATTCTAAGCACGGTCTTATTTGCGCTTTGTAGAGCAAGAGCGACTGCTGCGGTGTATAGAGTTTTTTGTTGCGAAATAGCACACCAAGCTTCTGGAAGGCTGATTTTGCGATGTTAGCAACGTGGTCATGCCAGGACATATTGCTGTTGACCGAGATACCCAGCAGTCCGATTGACGAGGATGAAGGAATGGTCGACCCTGCCATAATGATGTCAGGGCCCGCTGTATTGGCCCTCTTGGTAAACGTGGCTGCTTGGGTCTTTGCTGCATTGAACTGGACCAAATTTCGGTCGCCCCAAGTTTGAACTTTCTCCAGGTCTTGATTAATTGCTGTAATCTGCTCCTGTCTGCGGTGATGAGTCTCAGTCGCTGGTAAGGGTTTTTCTGATCTAAAGTGGGAGACAAGGGTACTGTCATCTGCAAAACTGTAAACAGGATTATTTGCTTCGGTCAGCAGGTCATTAATATAGATGAGGAACAGAGTTGGTGAAAGTATTGCGCCCTGAGGCACGCCCGCGTTGATGGTGAATGTGTCCGAGATGTGTCCATCGACTGCAACGTGCAGAGATCGGCTCTTAAGGAAACTGGCAAGCCAGCTGCAGAGAGAGGCTGGCAGTCCGAAGGACGGTAGTTTGTTGAGCAGTCCGTCATGCCAAACTCTGTCGAATGCCTTTGAAATATCCAACGCAATCGCTCGAGACTCTCCGTAGTTCTCAATTGCCCTACTCCATATATGAGTGACATAGGCCAATATATCTCCTGTCGATCTCTCTTTGCGAAAGCCGTATTGATTATCGCTGATTATTTTGTTGTTCTCGAGGTACTGATTGACTACACGTTCCATGACTTTGGAGATTATTGGAAGCAAGGCAATTGGACGATAGTTTGAGGGCGTGGTTTTCTTGCCTTTTTTTGGAACAGGTTGCACTCGAGCGACTTTCCAAGAAGATGGTTAAATCCCTTTTCCGTAAGACAGAGAAAAAAGCCTGGAAAAAACGGGTGTTAGTTCGTTGGCGCAGTTCTTTAACACGATGGCAGGTATTCCGTCCGGTCCTGATGCCTTTTGCGTATCTAGATTTTTAAGGATTTTACGAATATCACGGTGATGAAATTTGACTTCTGCCATGGTAGTGTTGATGTTCGATATGGTGTGGAGAGTCTTGCCTTGGGGGACGTCTAAGGTAGAGTGCGAAGAAAACATTTTGGCGAGCATGTTTGCTTTTTCCTTGGCTGTAGTCGCCGTGATGCCACGTTCGTCTGTCAAAGGTGGGAGAGACGTTTCTGTAAAGTTGTTACTTACTGCCTTTGCTACCGACCAGAAATTCCTGGAGCCACTGGGGCATTGCAAAAGTTTATTCCTGATCCTTTGATTGTGTTTGTCCTTAGTTTCGTCGATAACACGCTTGCATTCGTTTCTCGCTTCGACAAAATAATTGCGATTTTCAGCGGTCTGATTTTGCTGCCAGTACTTGTAGGCTTGCTGTTTCCTACCCACAGCTCTTACGCATCTTCTGTCGAACCAGGGCTTTCCTTTTGATGGTAACTTGATGGAATTTGGGATGTATGCTTCCATTCCTGAGGAGATTACTTGCGTGATCTTTTCGCAGCAGACTGACGGGTCGTCAGCGCCAAAGCAGACGTCGAGCCAAGGAAAATCTAGGTAGAACTCCCTTAGATCGTCCCAGTTTGCAGAATTGTAATGCCAGATTTTGCGAGGCAATGGTGGATCCTTCTGTATGAGTGGCAATTCACAAACCGTTGTAATAAGTTTGTGGTCGGAAGTACCTAATGGCGGACCAACTGTAACTGTGTACTGGTCAAGGTTGGTGGTTAGAAAAAGATCCAGGAGGGCGGCGAATTCGCCCCTCTCTGAGATTCGAGTTGGTTCGTCTACAATTTGAGTAAGCCCGCAGCTGATGGCGAATGCTTCAGCCTCTCTACCTTCGTTGTCGGTCTTGTTGTGATGTTTGAGCCAGTTGGTGTTGTGGGCATTGAAGTCTCCCAGAACGATTATTTCTGAACTGGGGTGATCAACCTGTATTGAGTCAAAAGTGGTAGCTAGTGTTGAAAAAAAGCTTTGGTAGGCTCTATCGCTCGGAGGGCGATAGAGACAACATATAAACTTGGTTAATCCCTTGGCGGTGAACTTGAGCCACATGACCTCAAGGTTGTTCGGTTCGAGTGTTTCCTCTCGGTGACATGAAAGGTCGCTTCGGACAAAAAGGCATATTCCGAACTTATGTCCAAATCGGGTATGTAAGTCGTAACCAGGATAAGTGTAGTTCACTGTTGTTGTTGTAGAACATACTTGTGTTTCTGTAAGGGCTAGTATGTGTGGTCTATTTGCTTGTAGATGTTGGTGTACCGAATTTATGTTTGTATTTAGGCCTCTTATGTTGCAGAAATCAATTCTAAATTGGTTCGGTATCTTTGCTGTCTGTGAAATGCGGAATGAAGGGCTCCCAGGGCCACCCAGCGCCCGGAGATCCGAATGGCCGGGGAGTTTACCTCCGGAATATTTTGATCCTGGAAGCACCATCATGTCCATATTATTATATTCCTACTGTGGAACCCGGAACCACCAGCGCGGAAACGGAACGTGATTCGGGAAAACCACTTAGCGCCTCCCAGTTCTGGTGGGGTGGTCTTTCACCGGACGATGCGAGTAGGCGTATGCATCTACCACCTAGGGCCGCTTCCACTGGATGCATCGGCATCAGACTCTTTCCTTTGGTGGTCCCTAGTCTGACAGGGGTAAAAATAGGGTTTGTTGGGTCACTCCCTAGTGATCAGCTCCAGACTTTGTACTTTGGTGTTCTCCAGCCTGGAGGAGGACGATGGGATTTGATGGGCCACAT
>MU189464.1:0-22046 GCA_016904865.1 Pissodes strobi | reverse complement strand
ATGGCGGGGGCGTCACTCCCCGTAATCAAACTGCTCTCACCAGTTTGGCGTCATAACATGTTAAAATGTAAAATAGTCATTCTGGAATGCTCCGATAATTTAAACGATAAAATATTGGCACCCTTTTAGCTCTTCATAAGTCAATTTCTTCGAATTTTTGCAAGTATTTTAGGTTCCTAAGGTCTTGCCATATTATCCGCCATTTTGTCTTAAAATCAGCAGCAACAAGAACCTGACCCGAAAACGGCACGTAAAACAAGAATTCCCTATGCTTTAGCTATATGCTCTCAACCGTACGTTTACCTCCACCTGCTGCTCGTGGTAGTGATGAGCAAAAAATCACGAACTGTTATTTAATCACAGTGATTGAAAAGTAGCAATCACGACCTGTGACCGGTTCCCGTAACAAACTGCGATCACGGTTTAGCCATATCCATCGAATCACGGTCAGGCGGAGAAAACGCGACTGCTAACTGCGAGTGCGACGAAGAAAAGAACAACGCAAAACGGTGATCGGCTGATCGCGATCGCGGAGAGTAGAGGTCGCAACGACGCGACGCAACCCATGATACATGTATAACGGCGCAACCGTCCTAGCGTACGAGTATTCGTCTAATCGCGATATAGGTTTTCGGTGTGAATCACCGGAACAGTAGCGAAAAGAAAATAGATATTTAGTATTATTTAGCAAGTTTGTCGCAGTTTGATTTGATCGCTTTTATGCTTATGCAGAAGGGCGGGCGCCGTAGTTAAATCGCTGTTACCGTGATCACTGTAAAATCATACTTTTGATGTCTTCAGTCAGTTTTTTATTTTAAAAGTTTACATTTTTCTGTTTATTAGGCAGTTATTTATTATCGAGCGCGCGATGTTTAAAAAAAGAAAAATTAGTTTCTTGTGGAATTTTTTTTCTGAAATAGACGAAAATTTTGCGAAATGCAATATGTGTGCTGCTAAATTATCTTATTTAAGTTTCTGTTTTTATTAAATTTTGTTGATTTTAGTTTTTTAGATTCCATGTAGTACCTATGTAATACTATGTACACAAAAAATTCTCTTTTGTTAATGAATAAAAATATTTTATTCAAAATCCATTAAACTTGATTTTTTAATTTGGTAAATAGAAAATTTTGATATTTTAAGTCTACTTGAAAATAATTACTTAATTAAAAAAACCGGTTTAATTATAATTTATAATATTGTTTTATTTATTAAATTTATTCCACAATTAAACAATTTACACCCAAATTCCTTAGAACTTCGATTACCCATATTGTGATGCTAATAATCCGACTCACCAATACCATATTATCAAATCGCAATCACAGTTTGCAATCACAGTGATTGAAAAATCACAATCACAGTTTTAGCTGTGATTGCAAAATCGCGGTTTTGCTCATCTCTAGCTCGTGGCGTACTGAGAGCTTAATTTTTATATTACGCGCGACACGGATCCGGGTCGCGCGCACATCGCAACATGTACGTGGTGACACGGATCCGTGTCATCAGCAGTCAAAGTGTTAAACAGCTATTTGCTTTATTTATTATTTTTAATCAGGTCACTGTTAAATTTAAATCCATAATTATTGTCTATGGTCTAAACAATTCTGTGCAAATTGGTGGAGGCATATTTAATTAAATTAAATTCAATTTTTCTTCAACGTGTTTTGGCATCTTTCAGCATTGTTAATTGAGAAGAGTTATTTCTCTCCGCCAAATTGAAACAGAGTTGATGACAATATTCTTGCAGTAACCCTCTCCAGGAAGCTCGGAGGAACCACAAGGTGATTAAGGTGTAGATGTCACCAAGATAATCACACAGAATTAAACCTTATTTTTGTTCGAAGGAAATAGAATAAAAATTGTTTGTTTGAAATTTCTAATCTTTTATTTTGCGCTTTTTAACCACTACTGCACTCGAAAAAAAAACTTTCATAAGCATGCTCCATACCTATACACCCTGAGCTATCTTTCAGTTTATATTTTTTGTAAATTAAAGGAATAATTTAAAGAAAAGTGCATTTATAGTTTATTGCAACAAATTGGCTTTTATTTGAATTATAGTAATTATAATAAGGCAATTGAAATTATATTTTAACAAATCAAAGTTTATCTTAACTAATTAACTTTTATGGTAACAAATTAGAAATTGAATTTTCTCATAACACTCAGAAACTATAAATGTAACTAATTATAAGTCTGTCTACAGTATTACCAATTAGAATCTATACACAATAAAATGTTAAAACTACATACATGGGTTTTAAAAGCTATCTACGGTTTTTCTTCTTTGGCGGAAAGTAACCTTGCTTCTCCATTTTCCTTTTATTAGTGGTCGATTTGTTTACTTGCTCCATTATTGTACCAAATTGTTTCATGCACCTTAAAATAAATATAAGAAAATATATAATGACTTGTTGACAATGCAACGTACTTAAAGTCTCATCATTCAGGGATCTCAAACTTTGAAACTGATTCGATTTCCCTTTTCATTCTTTTATCTACTGGTGCTGCGCATTGACTTTCACATCTTTTTTTCCTTATGAACTTCTCAATTTCTTCGTTGTGGTCATTTTTAATATTTGATGGTTATTCTTCTGCAAGCATTTCAGCAACGTCACCTAAAACAAAATCGCTTCCCGTCCATTGCTCATACAAACATACCAAATGTATGTGTTTAAGCATCATAGTTTTTACAGAATACTGTGGGCATTCCCAGCTGTAGCGATGAATACAAAGCTTGCATACTCTACAATATTATAATGTTTTGCATTCTGTCTCACATAATAATTCATTGTAAGAAACATTATAATAATATTCACCTTTTGAAGACTGTACCTGAAATTCTCCAAATCCTACCTGTTTTACCTCAGTTTTGTTCATTGTTTCTGCAACTTTGTGTGCTCCTCCTCGTCTTTGTGAAAAACAATAATTTCAAATGGTTTTTTCCCACTTGTAAAATTTATTTGTGCTGCTGTGGATGGTTCTATGGGTTATATTATCTCTGTAAGTGCATATCCTGAAATAAATTAATAATGTATAAAATACAATAAATACATTCTACTTAATAAGAATACATACAAAAATTAACTCGTCAAAGCACATAGGTGTAACAATAGTTATTTATGCAATAAGTGTGTAAAGTTACCCTTTTTTTTATAAATGGGAATATTGTCGCATGAGCCGTAGGCGAATGCGACAATCCCATGAATAAAAAAAGGGTACTTTACACATGAGTAGCATACAAAATTTTTTCTACTACCGAAAAATATATAAAAAAATAAAAATATTACTAAATTATTTTACGCACTAGTGCGTAAAGTAAAAATTATTTACGCACTAGTGTGTAAAGTAAAGATGAATAAAAACATGTTAATTATCGTTTCAAATGTTAAGATAAGTAATTTTTAATAATGAAAATTAGAAATATTATGTGTGATTAATTAATAAACATTTATTGTTGATATTTTAATATATTAAGCTAAATTGAATTAATTACATTCTGATAATAGGTACATTAATTTATTTGTGGGAAATATTAATATTGAAATTACAGTTACCGAAAGTACAATTATTAAACGGCAATCCTTGAGTCTTCGAAAGAACGGAATGTGAATTTTCGGAAATTACACCGTTATTGGATATAATATTTGGTGTGGATATTAAAGGTAGATTATAGGTAGTATTTGTTTCGTTTTGTTCAAAACGAGGCAATGTTGGTTCATAGGTTGATAATTCGGGAACACTTGAAGTTCAACAAGATTCTTGATTATTTCCCTTACTTTGGGTTAAGGCGATATCATTTGTTAAATTTTTTTTGATACGTCAACTTTTTTGCTAATTGTGTTACAATTACATAACCTTCTGCCTCGTGTTACAATTACATAACCTTCTGCCTCGGAGGAAGATTTCCAGCCTCCGTGCTTTTTGACAGTTAGTAGATCACCGCCAGAATTGGCTAGCATTGTAGCAGATGACCTCCGAAATAAATGTCCGGTATAAAAATTAGGTTTTTTTTTGGCGTAGCATCAAATTAAAACATGCTTGCTCTAGATTCATTGCGCATAATCCGCATAGCATGCCACTTTTAATCAAAATGAGAAGTATCCACAAAAATCAGTCATCACACTCAAAGTGTGTAAATTTTGTATATTCTTTCATATTTATTCGCGATTTTTACGTAAATCGAAGTTAAATGACCAGAACGACATCCAATATTTATTTATTTGCGGTAACGGAATATTTTGCATGCCCTTTTTAATATTGCATTGTACCTAATGGAAACTCCCTATAAGAAATAAAATGAAATATATCAATTATATAAGGTTTTGATTCGCATTTCCACTTAAAAATAAAAAATATTAAAATAGGGTTCAAATATGGATCATCTAAATACTATGTGAAAAATGGCGCCACTTAAGTAGGAATAGATATATATATTTTTATTTAGACTTACTTTTACTAATAAAAATTTTGAGTCTGGCGCTTCCACAATAAATTTTATGAAATGATGCTTTTCAAAAACTCCGGATTTCTTTGGCCTGAAGTGCTTGCTTTTCTGCTTTAAAAATGTCCCCAATTTGTGGTAGGCGGAAATGTCAACGTTATTTTTCACTTTTACAATTTCAACATTGAAAAAATTGACCAAAGTGTGGAGGGCTTATAGGTGCTTAATTCTTCTACAAAATATGCCAACAATGCATTTTCAGAAAACTTCGAAATGTTCTTCGTTTTACACCAATCCATAAACAAGTTATATTTTTGGTCATAAATAGTGATAGATTTCACTGGGAGCAAATGTAAAGATGCTTTCTGGGCTAACGAAACTATGTCCGCTGGGGTAGAATCAATATCTAAGTTTGAGTCATTCATGTTAAATAATTTAATTTCCAAACTAAAATAAAATATAATATGAAGCACATAAAATTTAATGTACTAGTACATATATTAACTTACCGCTTGCAGCAACAATAAAATTACACTATTAAATTGATTAGTTTGAAACAATTTGGTATAAATATGTCGAACCCAAGACGAACCGTCAAACTAGAAACAAAAATTAATAAAGCGCGTCAAAATTAAAGCCGAAATATGATAGTCAGAGGGCAGTGGTAACTTGATGATAAAGAAAATGAAGGACGCGACGGCCGGGCCGGCCGCTGAGTAGCATCATACTTATGTTAATTAACTATTCATTTTATTTTAAATGCATTTTGTAATTTACTTATATCTAATATTAAATGTGGTAGGAACTTTTAAAATTGTATTATTTTGTGAAACAAGCAGTCAGTTATGACATAAACTGTATGTAAATGATCTTGACAAAGTATAAACTAAATGTCAAAAGATATGTCAGATTTACTTTACGCACTAGTGCGTAAAGTAATTTATTTTACGCACTGCATTAAAACGGTATATCTTACGAATCTTAAAGAGTGCGTAAAGTGAGTACTTTACGCACGGTAGTAGAAAAAAATATTTTCTGATTATGTATAAGTCTAAATTATAACAATGGTAGTTACCTTTCCAAGTATATATAGATACTAAAATGTTAGATGTCAATGACTACAGCTGCGTTCTTCACAAGCTGACTGATTATAAGCTTCGATACTTGTTTTATTTCCTCCATTGTACCTATATGCCCTCTTTGTATGAGACCGTCTCTTTGTATGGTCTAAATATATTACAATCTGGGTGGAAATTCTGTCAGAACACTCTTCGTTTGATATTATATGGATCTAGGTATGCCCAAGACATATTTTTTCAAGATATCCATCTTTATGTATCGCTTCAGGCACTAAAGAATATGAGATTATATCCACTTTGTACCTGCAAATCAGAAAAAAAAAACAGTACTATTGGTAGACTTATTACTATAAATTAACTCGAACAAACTTTTACGTAAGTATAGTTCAAGTCGGAAATAATAGTCAGTGACTCATTTTTAGTTTTAAGGCGCGCCTCGAGGGGTAAGGGAAGAGAGAAGGAAATTCCAGCGGCGGATACAATTGCTTTGTAAATTAATATGTTATAATAACTATATAATGGAATAGTAATAAGTAAACTTAGGCAAATACCCACTTAAAAAAATAAAGTTTATGCACATAAATATCCATGATTTTAGTCTAAAATATGCAAAAAAACGTATATTTAAAATTATTCCTAAATCTAGTAATAAGCAACAAAATTGTACTACAAACAAATAGTAAAATATTCATTAGGGTTAGGAAAAAAAGAGTCATGGATGATAAGGGGTTTTTCTTATCATAAAATACCATATTGAAAGTTGCATCGAAAGTTTACATCAAACATCAATAAAACTTTAAGTTTACTACTCGTAATCGGAGGTTTGCTCAGAATTTGATTCAGAATCATTACTATCACTACTTTCGGAACCAACATTGATAATAAGAGGTTCAACTCTAACTTCGACCTTAGTATCCAAATCCCACATTTTTTGTTGAATTGAAAATGATGAATAAAAACGCAAAAATGCGATTTGCCTTGAAATTCATTTAGTTTCCAAAAGCAGAGTTTAAAAATGTAAAAATACAAACACACGAGTGTTTATAATATAGTTATATAATTAAAGAAATGCATTTTTAGCAATAATATTAAACATTATCATAATTAAAGCAAAAATAAATAAAAAAATTAAGTGAGTCTGCTAGTACTCGAGACTAATGTGTAAACATATCCTATAACGACATCGGTTGTAAAAAAAATGACAACAGCAAGTTATGTTCCCAAGCGGTAACCCATCCAAGTACTAATCACGCCCGACGTTGCTTAACTTCTCGCTTCGCTCGCTACGGGGGCTCAAGGAAAGGAAACTAACCAGGTGCTAACCCAAACTAACCCAAGACATACCCAAAATCAAGGAAAAAACTGTTTAGAAACATAATCTTAAAAATAATAATAAAAAAAGCAACGGGGTTTGAACCCGGTCCGTCCAGGTGAGACCCATTTGTCTAAACATCTACACCAAGAGGCCTCTTGACAGAAATCGTTTGCATCACGAAGACATATTGTAATACGAGATGGATCGACCAATAGGAGAGGTCGATTTTTACATAGTGCGCTATTTGTGTAAAGGATCTTAAAAAGCTTTTCAACGTGCTATGGTCCTTACCTGTACATTTTAGCATGTTCATACAATAAAAACAAAAATATTCGCATTTATAATATTAGTTAGGATTCTTTAATAATACGCACTGGCAGCTTCGGAGCGGATTAATTCACTGCACAAATTCGACACGAAAATCTAATGCCACCAGGAATAACATCAACATATGAACATAGCATATTTACCTTATAATCTTGGGCCGACATCCTTTGATTTGGGACAATCAATAACCAGCTTTTTCAAATTTTACTGCTTTAAACGTCTGGGCATCTGAATAATACTTTTGACAGTTCGTATAATTTAAAATAATATTATGCTTTTTTATCGTCTAAAATCCGTTTGAAACGATTTTAAATGGCAAAATTGTATATAGTACTGTCCTAGCGGCTAGAATCGGTTTACACATTTACTTTCCATTTGCCGAGATTTACCCTCATACCGCCGCGTAAGATGTTTACACATCAAAAATGTGCAGATATGAAAGCCGAAAAAATTACCCTTCACTTTTAGATAGGAAAATCTATTAATATAATATAATTATAGTCAAAAGCGATCTTATCGTGCGGGTCCAAAGGTCACAATTTTCAGTAAAAACTTCATTTGTGGCAGATTTTGCGTGTAAAATCTGTCAAAGTAATGACATTTAATGAAAAATAATAATAATTAATAAATAAATAAATAAATAAATAATAAATAAAAATGTGACCTTTGGACCCGCACGATAAGACCGCTTTTGACTATAGCCATAACGTTACTGTAATATTTTTAACCTGTTCTGATTCTGTTTAGCCCGTTTTGGCTATTTCTAGTCACTTTTGGTTAGTCGTTCAAACAACTTTCCGTTAGTTCCAACTTATTGATGTGTAAACATCTTACGCGGCAGTATGAGGGCAAATCTCGGCAAATGGGACGAAAATGTGTAAACCGATTCTAGCCGCTAGGGCGGTATTATATCCAATTTGCCATTTAAAATAATTTTAAATGGATTTTAGATGATAAAAAAACATATTTTAAATTAAACGAACAGTCAAAATTATTATTTATTAATTATTATATTCGCAGTGTATTTGGATCCATAGCACAGCTTATTTTTGATGGACGGTTGAATTTAAAATGAATTTTCGCTTCAAAATCCACGACAAATTCGTCAGAAGCCACGGCTATCGTCCTAAAAAGTCCGAATTTTCGGGTTTTTATATAATTTTGTCATTTAAAATCGTTTTTAAACGGATTTTAGATGATAAAAGAGTATATTATTATTTTAAATTAAACGAACTGTCAAAAGTATTATTCAGATGCCCAGACGTTTAAAACAATATTGAGTCATAGCCCTCTTCTAAAATTTGCAAAATTTGGTTATTGACTTTCCCAAATCTAAGGACGTCGGCCCACGATTACTAGGTAAATAAGCTGTGTCCATATATTGATGTTATTCCTGATGGCATTAGATTATCGTGTCGAATTTGTGCAGTGAATTAATCCACTCCGAAGCTGACAGTAAGTATTATAAAATAATCCTAACTAATATTACAGATGCGAATGTGTTTGTTTGTTTGTTTCTTAAGCTTTCACGCATAAACTGTTGAAATTTTGTACAAATATTTTCAAGAGTATAGTAAAGAACATAGGACACTTTTAGCTTTTATCCTAGGCTTCGTTCGCGTTGATTTTTTATTATTTTAAACTTGGTTATTAAACCCAATTTTTATTCTATGACCAAGGTAAAACGCCGCACTTTCGTTTTGGAGTTGGTGGTGTTCGGGCGTGGGAAGGAAGTCTGGTTTTTTAACCTGACTTCGCACGGGAAGTGCACGTGATTCACGGCTGAAAGCGTTGGAGACCCCATCGGTTCGAAAAGGGAAGTCGTGCCCGGTTGGGACAGTGTTTAGGGTGGGTCGCTTAATGTAGGGTCGATTCCTACGAAGATTCTTCCAAATTCCTGCACGTGATTACGTGATCTGAAGGAGATCGGGGCATAGGCCCTGCGGAGATGGGAAGTCTCTCTGACAGCAACTGGTTATATCTGCATTGTGTGAAGCCCCTTTGCATAAGACACTAGCCGTGCAGTTCATTAGCCAGAAACTATTCTGTGCATTTCATAGTTTATAGCCAGAAGAAATACCAATTCACGCCGGTATCCAGGACCATTTCTGTCTGTGCAATTTAATAGCTTATATTTGTGCAAAGCTCGGAAATCTCCAGGGGCACAGGCCCGACTTATTGGAGGTCCCCTCAAATCGTACTGGCGAATTGCCTTGCAGCAAAGCCAAACCCTTGTTGGGGTGAGACCCTAGCAAGGTGAACAAGAGCAAGAACAAGGTAAAACGCAACAATGGCCATAGCATGTTAAAAATGCCAGTTCTCGTCCGATCACGAAGTTAAGCAACGTCGGGCGGGGTTAGTACTTGGATGGGTGACCGCTCGGGAACACAACGTGCTGCTGTCGTTTTTTTACAACCGATGTCGTTAGAGGATATATTTACACATCAGTGTCTCGACTACTAGCAGACTCGCTCAATTTTTTTAGTCATTTGAACTGACTCCGATACGTTATAATCAAATTTAATCTTTTTGGTTAGTTTTGGTTAGCTGCAAAAATTCGGTTCGTTTTGATTAGTTTTAACTTACTTTAATTTTTGCAATCTATTCCGATTCGGTTTAGCCCGTTTTGGTGCTTTTGGTTACTTGTGATTAGTTTTGGTTAGTCATTCAATCAGCTTTCGGTTAGCTTTAGTTAGTTTTAAATTATTTTAGTAATTTGAACCGGTTCCGATACGTTATGGTTAATTTTAGTTAGTCGGCAAAATTCGGTTAATTCAAGTTCGTTTCACCTTATAAGCTTAATATTTTTAATCTGTTCTGAAATGTTTTAGCCCATTTTGGTGCTTTTGGTTAGTCGTTCACTTTCGGCTAATTTCAGTTAGTTTTAATTTATTTTAGTTATTTGAACCGGGTCCAAAACGTTATAACCAATTTTAGTATTTTTGGTTAGTCACCAAAATAAGGTTAATTTGAATTAGTTTCATATTACTTCAATATTTTTAATTTTTTCGATACGTTTTGGTGCTTTTAGTTACTTTTGGTTATTCAATCAATTTTCGGTTACTTTCAGTAAGTTCCAATTTATTTGAGCCATTTGAACCGGTTCCGATACGTTAAAACAATTTAAACGTTTTTGGTTAATAATGTAGGTCGTCGCAAAAATTCGGTTAATTTGGGTTAGTTACTTATTTTATTCTTAATTTGTTCCGATACGTCTTAGTCCATTTTGGTTACTCTTGATTAGTTTTGGTTCAACATCTTTTGGTTAAGTTTAGTTAGTTTTAATTTATTTTAGTCATTTGAACCGGATTCGATACGTCATATCCAATTTTGATGTTTTTGGTTAACTTTAGTTAGTCGCCAAAATTCGGTTAATTGTTAGTTCCAACTTGTTTTAGCCCCTTTTGATGTCTTTGGTTATTTTTGGTCCATTTTGGTTAGTCGTTCAATCAACGTTCGGTTAATTTCAGTTAATTTTAATTTATTTTAATTATTTGGACCAGTTCCGTTACACTATAACCAATTTTAGGGTTTTTGGTTAGTCACCAAAATTCGGTTAATTTAAGTTAGTTTTAACTTAGTTCAATATTTTAAATCTATTTCGATGCGTTTTAGCCCGTTTTGATGCTTTTAGTTACCTACTATTGGTTAGTCGTTCAGTCAAGTCTCAGTAAAGTTCAGTTAGTTTTAATATATCTTAGCCATTTGAACCGGTTCCGGTACGTTATAAGCAATTTTAATGGTTTGGTTAGTTTTAGTTAGTCGCCAAAATTCGGTTAATTTGGGTTAATTTTAACTTACTTCAATATTTTTAATCTATTTCGATATGTTTTACCCGTTTTGGTGCTCTTAGTTACTTTTGGTTAGTTTTGATTAGGCATTCAATCACCTTTCGATATCATAAGCAATTATAATGCTTTTGGTTAGTTTTGGTTAGTCACCTAAATTCGGTTAATTTGGGTAAGTTTTAACTACTTCAATCTTTTTAATCTATTTCGATATGTTTTAGCCCGTTTTGGTGCTTTTAGTTATTTTTGGATATTTTCAATCGTTTTTCGGTTACTTCCAATTAGTTCCAATTTATTTTAGTAATTTGAACCGGTTCCGATACGTTATAAGCAATTTTAATGTTTTTGGTTAGTTTTGGTTTGTCACTAAAATTCGGTTAATTTGGGTTAGTTTTAACTTACTTCAATATTTTAAATCTATTTCGATACGTTTTAGCCCGTTTTGGTGCTTTTCGTTAGTTTTGGATAGTCGTTCAATACACTTTCGGTTAGTTTCAGTTAGTTCCAATTTATTTTAGTAATTAGAACTGATTCCGATACGTTACAATCAATTTAAGTTTAAATAAACAAGCTAACACGATCTCTCACGGGTACGACGTCATGAATGTGACAAATGTAGCATGCATTTTTTCACGATTTAAGGCCCTATTTAGGAAAACAGAAACATTTTCAATGTTAAAACAAAACGATAACCTAAACCCGCAAGCGCGACTATGCAACAGATCTCTCACAGGGTACATGCTCGTTTACTGTTGCAACGTTGCGACCTCCGCCCGACGGTCGTAAAATATCAGTATATTTACGACCGTCGATCGCGAACCTCTGTTAAAGTACAGCTGCTTCAAATGCTCCGCGTAACGCGCGTATACGGGCCACAATGAATTTGGCAGCGGTGCACGTTTTGTGCCGGAACTCTGTGTCCGCATTTAGAATAAGCGGCGTTTTGCGAGCATTTCATACCAGATTTATTGTTAAATATTAAATATTACTTTAAGCCGCTCACGTTGGTCTGTTTTCGAACGAGTGACTGACGTCACTGACTATTATTTCCGTCTCAAGGTATAGTTGAAATTATTTCTATACGTTAGAAATGAACTTACCAAAACAGACTTAAGTTATTCTCGATGTAATAGTATTTCCTTGAGTCCTATTTCTCGGAGAATACTTGAACGCACTAAATAAATATGTCTCTAGAAAGTAACTAGACTAAAAATATTCATAAATAATGCAAATATAGGGAGAAATCGTTAAAATTAAACACCTTACGCGTCGTGGCAAAATGTAAACAAACAAAAACGTTGTTTTTACCGCTAACCTCTAAAGTCAAATTGTCACGTCGCCGTCGTGTGGGCGGACCCATCACCCGATAGACCAGGATCCGGTGATTTTTAGTGGCGTCTTGTGTGAAGTCTCCAACAAAAAAATAATGTTATTGATGTGTTGTAAGCAGTTGATTCAAAATTATATGACGTTTAACTCAACCATTTGGCGTAGTATTTATCAATTAGTGCTACAGTATCATTAAAAAAACCGTAAATAATAAGGTTTTTGTAATAAGTGGTGAATTTGCAAGTTACTTAATAGGATATACTAGCACATATACGGATATTGATGTTTTTATAGCCGAAGAAGAGACATCTAATCCAGAGCCTGAGGACAAATTTTTAAAATCATCGCACAACACAAATTCAAAAAAATGCAGCTTCGTTACAAAATCAAACAAACAAGAACACAAAATTCAGTTGATATATGTAGGCAAGCCACTAAAAAACAAAAGTGCTATCGAGCATTTAATTGACACGGTGTGGCAGTTTGATTTTTCCATTTGTATGGTATTTATTTCTCCTGTAGGATATGTAGGTGATTGGAATAGTTTAAAGTTGGATATCAGTTTTTGGATTCGTAAATCCCGTATTGTCAGAGTACAAATAATATCGGGTAGGTCCACTCAGCAAAAATCGTTTGATGTTTTTGCATCAAACGCAAAAGCCGCAGCACGGTAATAAATACTCTACCTGCAGCAGCGAGCAGTCTGTGGGGAGAGATTCAAAAAGTATTCACTGATACGCTTTCCTCGGTTATTATAAGACAACGCGACGCGAAAGTACACAATCTCAGGGCGTTTGCACACTCTCTGTCCCTCGTAGCGGGGCCTCGGTGGCCACGAACCAGATTGATCCGGATTCGCCCCGTCGCAAAACGTTGTCGGCAAAATTGGAAATTTGTCTCCAGTGAACCTACCGTATACTTATTTATACCGTGATATTGTTATGTATCAGCAGAGAATGAGATGAATACCGGATCCTGCACCCTTATCAAGTCTATGTCCATTGGAGTTTTATTATGAAAAACATTCAGAAAGAAGGTTGTCAAATCAGCACACGACAGCAAAGGAACCAAGATTACCCTATGTGGGACTATTTTAAAGACTATTATGTAAGTATTATTGGAATGCATAGATTATTTTGGTAAATAATAAAACCTAAATGTATGTATAGTACTGAATAAACAATATTGTTCAAATAAATTGGTAGTTCCATTGGTGTTGGTGATTTGCTTCTGTAGAAAGAATGCCTATAGTTTTAGAACCAAAAAAAAATAAAAAAATACCAAACTGTGTAGTTACAAGTTACAATGTACCTAACTGTTTTATGACCTTTTAACCTTTCTTCAAATTATTCATATTGATTACTTGTACGATACATTTAAAATGTAGTACCCGGCGACCACACGTATAATATTGGAAAAAATAAATGAGAATGCCGTTTTGGTTTCTCGATATTGGCATAAAATATTACAAAAAGTGCAAGAAGTAACGGGATTAGATATCAACTATATTTCAACCAAATAATTTTTTTTTCAGAAATCAGTGCAAAACAAGGACAGGTTAAGCTTTCTATCAGATTAAAAATTGGGCTTCTAAGGATCAACCAAAAATTTTTTAATTTTCTATATTCTTTCATCATTCTCTTATAGTAATATTATTTATTAATTGATTTGCATCCAATTTCGATTATTTTTCTATTTTGTACTTAACTTAACTGAATAAATATTACCTATATTTGATACAAAATTAGGTTTTTTTACAAAAAAATGGACTTTTCGGCGTCATCGAAAAATAAAACGACGCTACGCTTTTACGGTAGCAGATATAAAAATTTCGTTTCAACTTTTCGTTTATTTATAATTTTCCCCATTAATTTGATACCAAACTCGATATATCAGGTGGTAGGCAGTGGTTGTTGAAAGGATGCATGGTGGGAAAAACTACACCATCTATAAATATTGCCGACCGTCGCGCGTCGTTTGATGTTTTTTAGAATTCACGCGGACCATTAAGATATTTATGTTAGTGGTATTATTAAAATGTTCTGGTGTGTTATTTTAATCTTGTTTGTATTTTAATTAATTAATTAATTTTAATCATCTAAGAGTTTTATTGATTTGAATACCTGATTTCAAGGCTTGCTTTAATTTTATGTGATGGATTATATAGAAATACCTACATACATACATACATACACACATACTAAACCCAGCTTGATGACACAAGAAGTAATTTTGCAAAATTTCTCCTCGATTATCATGGGTATTAGTTAGGTTATAGGTTACTGATTCTGGTGATGAATTCACTGGAAAGGAAGTACAAAATTTAATGAAAAAATACAAGGTTATTCATTATGTGGTTTATAGAGAGAAAAAAGCTTCAATTGTGGAACGCGTTAGCAGAACTCTGAATGGTCTTATGTGGAAAGAATTTAGTATTCAAGGATCATATAAGTGGCTTGATTTGTTAAATAAAATTGTGACTATCTATAATAATCTGAAACATGAAACAACAGGTTTTAAACCGTCTGAGATATCTAAGAAACATAAAAAACTTTTACTGAACACAGTTTACAATAGAATCAAAGTAACTTCCAAGCCAAAACACAATGTAGGTGATCATGTGCGAATTTCAAAATTTAGGGGAATTTTCGATAAACAGTACCGACCAAAGTTGGCTAAAGAAATATTCACTATTAGAAAAGTACAGCTAACAAATCCAGTTACGTATTTACTTGAAGATGAAAACCATCATCATATTAAAAGAGGCTTCTATGAACTTCAGTTGCAAAAATTTAAATATCCCGACCTTTACCTAGTTGAAAAAGTAATAAAACGCAAAGGAATCAAAGTGTTAATTAAATGGTTAGGGTTTTCCGATAAGTACATTAGTTGGATAGATAAAAATAATGTTGAGTGATTGCATCAGTTCTATATTTGTAAATAACATGCAATTAAAAAAAGAAGTTTATAAAAGTAGTAAATTTATTTTATTTTTCTAATACTACTATCCTAGATCTAAGGCTGTGTAAGCAAACACGTCACCATTTGCTAATAAAAATATAAAAAATGCTAAACATTTTTCAATAAATTCTTTATTTATTTATTCTAGTTACATTTTATTAAGAAAAGAAACTACCTATAATAAAACATTGTAAAAAAAAAATTTGGAATTAAAGTTGTACCAAAACATGGATCTCTCGTATATAGATCAGGAATAGATATTAATATATGTAGCAATCAACATCATTTTTAAACTGTTTTCGGGGACTTAGTTTATGATCCGACTTTAAAAGAAAAAGTTTTTGCCAGATATAGTAAAAATCGTAATATGTATTTCCTATTTTTTAAATAAAAAGGAAATTTGAGTCAGTCTATTATTCTGGATTTTTGGTTCAAAATAACCCAAAATATAACCCTTTTTCATCAATTTGAAAAAAATTTAAGTAAGTACCTACGGGCTCGGTTAAGCTATAAAAGGCTCAACTTTTCAGTGTAAAAACGTTGAAAAATGGTTAGGTATTTATCGATATAGACTAGACAGGGCAAGGCTAGGCTCGGTTTTTAATTAGCGACCGATCAAGTATCTCCAAATACCATGGTTACAGGTTAGGTTAAGCTCTACTCTTCACGCTTGCCGCAGCCCATTTTCCCTTTTGTGGTATGATTTTTCGTCAATTTTATTGCAGTATTTCACTATTTTTCCGCTTTACTATGACAAATTAAACAATATTTTACTACCCATGAATATTTAAATTGTTGGGAAAAATTACATGAAACTAAATTGCCAACTAAAATCATTTCTATAGCAAAATTAATAATAGAGGTATTGCCGAAAACGACTATCAGCATGCTCAAGCAGTTTGGCATATTTTTCATATTACAAATCTACAAGAATATGCCGAATTGTACTTAAAAACAGATTAGAAAAAATAATATAAGATTGACCATCCGTAGAAAAAATGGCAGAAAACTGAAAGATAAATGCTTGTAATATTTTAATGTATACTCATTTAAAAACTATTCTATCAACTTCGGCCTCATAGAAATAAAATATATTAATTTAAAATTATGTGTATTTATATCTGGCTAATTTTGAATGAATTTGAACTCTATTATCAAATTTGACCCACGCTTCAACGTTGCGCGCCCGCACATACTGATGACGTTAGGCTATCATTTTCAAACTAAATCGAACCAGAGCTCTGGTAGCCTAGTGGGATGCGCTCCGGCTCTCCGTTCTTAATAGTTCCAGGTTCGATTCCTGATGCTGCTGCTGCAACAAAAAACTTTTCTTAATTTAATTTGGATTTTATTCAGAGTCGTCGTCGTCGTCATCGTCGGGGAAAAGGGAGAGTGGTTGGTGTCAAAAAGGTATTAAGACAGAAGGTATTTAATTATTTATTTTTCAGTAACAAAAACTACCCCTAAAACTCACCCTTAAAAATTCACCCTAAAACTACCCTTAGGAACGGTTAGACCCCTTTGACTTGATAATTACTAAATTCAAATGAAATCGCAAAATCGACGAACGCCGTGGATCCTTATTTTCGCTCTAGAGCGAACATGGAAAAGAAAATTCTCACTTTTTCCGTCGAGTGTGCTATGAATGGTCATGGAAACCGAAGATAAATAACGCACTCAGTCGTGCGTTTGTTACAGTTTGTTGCTGGCACTCCTGTTCTAAATATGCCCGAAGCCCGAATATATTATGTCAAAACTGACAGTCATTTGCAAATTTCAGAATAAGTATAGAGAAAAATGTGCATTTAATTTTAAAAAATGCTGCTCTAGAAAAAGTTCTGTGTGTTTTTCGAGCGCAAAGTAAGATTGTCGTTCTCGAAAGATTACTGCGCTCCGCTACGCATCGCGCACTAACATTCTTTCTCAAGCGGCAATCCGTTACTTTGCGCTCTAAATACACAAATAACTATTAAAGTTATTTAAATTTCCCGCCGTTCACGATTTTTTCCCGATTATTTCCGAGCAAGTTGATATTATAAAGCGATCTACTACTCCTCGAAAATGTCCAATATTTCAAGATGATATATCATATAAAATAAATATTGTTTTTGCATTTTTTTAAATCTATTTTTAGGCCATTTCGCATTGAAAATCAACGTAAAAGCATAATATTGCTAATGTATTTATAGAAAATATTTGAAAGTTATCTAAATAGTGCAAGTATATCTGTAGGCTGAGCACCCAGTATAGGAATGGTCCTCTGCTATGACTTTACATTGAATTAATATCTTTCTGCTGCTATCTGATTTGATTTAGCTTCAAATACAACATTTAAACGGATATTCTCAAGTTCACCAATGGACTAGTGGTAGTTATCGTTGAACTATGAGTGTTGATTGTTTAGGCCATGGGTTCGATCCCGACAAGATTCCAAAACTTTTATTAATGTAAAAAATATTTAGGTATTACCAGCGAATAATAACTACGACAAGAAGGCCCACTCAATGGCAAGAAAGCGCTACAAAGGAATCGTCGTTTATTTTCTTCGTTGCCTGGTAACGATCGGCGAACTTCCCCGCACACAAGTTGAATTTAAATAAAAGCTGGCCATAAACGATATTTTCGTTTGCGGTATATTTAATCAAATATATGACGAAATTATTTATAGCACTCTAATACTCTATTTGGCTTTGGAAAAACACAATTGATATCTTCTGAATTGTTTGCAGCGCCCTGTCAAACTTACGTTATGTTTTTTTTTATTATTATCACCAAATAAATATTTTGATAAAGTTTGTATTCAACTGGCTGTTTCAAAAACGTTTTTAATTAGTTATTATTGATAACAATACTCAAGGTATGTAATAACTAATATTTAAAAGATTTTGATTTTGTGTTAATGATTTCACCATATTTCCGAATACTAATATTCTGACAAAAGACATCAAGAAGAAAATGTTGCTCGAATTTGCCCCATCTTTTAATGTTTAATTAAATTTTGGCGTTTTGGGTGATTTTAAAATTGGTTAAAGGTTTCGCACAATATTTTTACTGTATATTTCATTCCTATTTTGTAATACAACACAACTAAAAAATAGCGATATTATCTTATATCGAATATTGACTCGACTATAGAATTTAGGCGTGAAAATTAATCTGACAAAAGGATGAGCTGGTCTATGGCCGCCGCGTCAAAGGTCGCCTGCCAACATGATTGTTTTATTTGTATCATGGCCTGCCGATATTCTGCTAGTGTTCGCGCGGGGAAGGAGACACTCCGTTGACATGCCGCCGCGGAGAGTGATCCTTCTTATCATATAGTTTTGCCCAAATACATAATAAAAAGATAAAGACTGATGTACTATACTGCTAACGTGCTAACACTCCGTTGAGGTTATGTGTTGGTGTTATACCTAATTGTGCAACAACTGAAGCCAGATTATCAGAAAATGGCGCGTCGAAATGAGGATCCCTTATTGGCTAAATTTGTAACGTGCGCAGTTTTCCCTGCTGCTGTCTTGTTTGAGCATTTACGTTTCTCTGTTTTTTTTTTTGCTTCATATGTTGTACTGAAAGTATTTTCAAATGTCATTTAAATTACCCTTAACGCAACGCATTATTAAATTGGAATTTTAAAAGCTATATCTGTTGTAAAGTCATCGGTACGGGTGGGCAAGAAATTGAATAATCGATTAAACGCTTAATATTTTAGCAAATAACTGAATAATCGATTATTCGAAATAATCGATTATCGATATTTTCTGAAATATTAATCGATAAGTCGATTAATCGGTAATTTCTTAACAGTGAATCGAATAATCGATTATTGTCGCCCACCCCTAATCCCATAATATTGTAGTAAGTGAAACTGAAGCTGAAATTTCGGTAGAATCATTATTGCTGATGCAAGACTGATGTTATTATAAAAAGAGGTAATAAATACTTTGGCTGAATCAGCAGATAAAAATTTATAATTTAGTTTTAATATGTAAATATGGCTTTGATATTACCTTGGGATAGTCAGAATATAAGCAAGTGTTTTTGAACAACAGCTGCACTGATGCTTCTATATTTTTTACTAGTTTCGTCCCTATTAGATTAATTTTTAAAAATAGCGATAACTCTGAAATACATGTATGGCAAAATTGCAGGCCCTCATCCACGCGTTTCTGTCGTCCGCTTAACATTCATTTTGCTCGTGAGACTCCTGAATTAACCGTTGCAAAAACAAAATTTGGATCATCGAATTAAAATTTTAAAACCCTTTTTTTACAACGAAGGAGCCCTTAATTTTCAAAATCATTTTTTTAAAACGATTTAAGAACATACAAATTAGTTTTATACATGATTTTTATCGTTAGTGATAATTGATACTCCCTATATATAAATATAGATGATGAGCAAAAAATTCAACAATTATTTGTCTAAAACACGATATATTAAACGTGTAATACTTAATAACTTTTATGTCTTATTTCTGGTAAACCTTATTATGGCCAGCTTTCCTAGAAGTTCGACCAGTGTGCGCCGGGTCCAAAGGTCACATGCCAGTATCATGCTAGTTTTCGCGCGGGGAAGGAGACATACCGTTGACGTGCCGCCGCGGAGAGTGAATCTTCTTATCGTAGTTAATATTCGCTGGTATTACATTGTTCCCAGAATGGCTCTGTGACGTCAGAAGAGGATTTATATTTAGCTCTAATTAAGACTTTGGAAATATTGCATATGTTCAACCAAGGTGATGATTCGGTTTAACGAGTGCGCAAAACATAGATAGACCACAGAAGAAAAAACAATCAGAATCCCATTTCTAATATTTTTCGTCAGTACGCGCACTCTCGACGCGCATCGTAAATCAGCCATTATTTGTGGGGAACTAGTGTCGCCCGACCATCGCTTTAAGCTTTAAGTTTATTATTACATTTGATCAGCACCTGCGTGTTTTGTATTGTGACATTACGTTCTGCTAGGTGCTAGTATTGTGTGTTTGTGTTAAAAGTATTTTGAGAATATTTGGACGAAATGAATAACAGAAGGGGGAAATATATTGGCTGTATAGCAGCAAACTGTGAACATAAATCTTATAACTGCACTCTATATTTTTTCGATACCTATTATATGTAAGTGGGCATTACAATTTATATAGTTTGGTGCATTTCTACATATCGTATAGATATAATATGTATTTTTCTTCATGAATTTCTTGACAAAATTAACTGTTTTAGATTCATTACCTTTTTTCGTGTTCATGGTTGGCATTGTTCGCCATATTCATATAACCTCAAAAGGGCATGGGACAATGTTATATTTTTTATTCAATAGGTACCTTATACAATCGCTACTTTTAATTTATTTTTAAATGCAATACGGGGAACATACTACATTCTTAAACGTACCTAAATAATATTATAGAAACTATTTCGTTTTTATCTAATGTTATCTAATACATAGAGAAAATACACAAATGATAAACTGGCTTTTCTTATGTGACGAGGATACAAAACGCGTATGGAGGAAAGGGGGAAAAAGTGGATTTCCATGGAAGAATTGTTTTCCCATGTTTTCTCTTACTGGGTATTTATTATAATTTTTTTCGGCCTTTTATATAAAAAATAAAAAATGCATTCTTAGGGATTTTGGAGAAAAAATCGTTTTTTGGCGATATATCTGCAACGTAGCCTCGGATCAACAATCTGACAAGCGAGACTCCGTTGCACGGGGTCATCAGTGGCGGGAAGTAGGAAATTATATCCCACCTCCCCGGAAACCCAAAAATTTTCGAAAAAATGGGAGAAAATTGAAAAAAACGTAAAAGATTGTTTGAAAAGTTAATAAAAGTATTATAAAACGATATAAGAAAAAAATATATAAAAAAAGACTTAGATAAACGCGGTTTTCGGCGAAAAAAAAAGAGTTCAGCTACGAGGTCGGGAATGACAAAAATGGGAAGAAAAAAATGCTTTATGAAAAAAAAGCAAAAAGTTTTAAAAAAATGGGATATATATGAAAAAAACGTAAAAAAATGTTTGGAAAGTAAATAAAAGTATTATAAAACGAAATAAGAAAAAAAAAATAATAGAAAAAAACAAAGATTGATCGGCAATTAACCAAAATAGAAAAGTAACCAAATAAGAAAAAAAAATAATAAAAAAGAAAAAAAATTTCGGAAAGTTAATAAAAGTATTATAAAACGAATTAAAGAAAAATAATAAAAAAAAGTTAGAGAAACGGCGAAAAAAAGGAAAAAAATTAAAAGTGCTTTTAAAATATGAAATAATACACACTAAAAAACCGGAGACCTGTCAGAAATTCACATTTCAAGAAATATTTTTAAATTTCTGATGAAAAATTCCTATGACAGAAAAAAACTGAAACTTTTGTATTTTCGACTTTTTGATGTCTTTTGAAATAAACTCTCTAAGTGGGCGCCGAAAAATGCATTATATTATATTATATGTTACTATTAATATCCGAAATACGTTATTATGCATAAAAACTAAGCATTTTAGGAATTATAGATCAGTAATAATTATCTTTTACTTGATATCGATAGTAACCAAACTTAAATATAAAGTTATATAATATGCGTGGCCCTCCGCTCCGCTATGGGAATTCACCTAGAGAAACTGACCCAGTTGTATCCAAAAACAATTTTATAATTTTTATAGCCTTTTTGCGTCTAATATGTTTGGTTAATATCGATAATTAAGGGTTTTAGCAATTATCCATAATTCCCAATTTACTTCGGTTTTATGCATAATAACGTATTTCGGATATTAGCAGTAGGTGCGAACACGCAC
>MU189463.1:0-46626 GCA_016904865.1 Pissodes strobi | reverse complement strand
GGGTAACTTTGAACCTGTTCAGTTACCCCACGTCTCGACGTTGCGCACAATGGTGCATACTTTTAACACGCCTGGACGTGTGGCACCTTTCATCAAGTCATCAGTTATTGTTTAAACAGCGTCGAAGGTAGTTGCTCGCGTTTTTTATTCTGGACTGTTTTACAAAGTTTAGTTTTTGCAATACGTGTTTACACCAGAAAGTTGGGTGTAAGAAATTATAACAATTATACGCCGGAGACACTTTTAAAAGTCTTGGATGAAATAAGACAAGGAAAAATTAGTATATGCCAAGCTGCGAAGAAGTACCGGATTGCCAAGGGGACTCTAAGTCATAAGTTAAGAAACAAGTATTCAGATAACGTGGGAAGACCGACTGTATTAAGCACGGAGGAAGAAAAAAATATTGTAAGTGTACTTTTAAAAACGGCTGAATGGGGTTACCCAATAATAAATGAAAATTTACGCCACATATTGCAGACACACTTTAATCAATATGGCAAATCTACAATATTTAAAGACAATTGCCAGGTAAAGATTGGATCTGACATTTTTTTGAGAGAAATAAGAATTTATTATGCTATAGTAAATCTGAAAATATAAATCCTAATCGGGCTGCGGTTTGTAGAGATCTATTTATCACCTACTTCAATAATTTACAAAAATCATTAGAGGGTGTATTGCCTGAAAACATATTAGCGGAGTAAAAAACCGGGCAAAAGTCGCTTCCTTTCGATATTTTTTTTTTACGTTAGAACAAAGTGATATATATCGCATGTTCATTAGAAATCATAAAATACGACCTCTTTTTCCGGTCCCGATTTTTTTATTAACAAAAAAACTGTGAAAACTTGTATTTTTTCAAATCATGTTTTTTATATTGCCGCTTTAATATCTACTTACCTAATAGAGCTATCGACATAATTTTTCTTTTGTTTTAAAACACACACTTTGGAGCTTCTTTCCAATTCTAAAAAAGTTGGTATTTTTATTTTAAATATTACTAAAACATCGATGACCTTGGGACTTATGCAGGCAAATTTTGACCAATCGAGAAACTTTTTTGTTTTTGGGAATTCCATATAACATGCGAAGAAAATATAGGCAAAAGGTCAAAGGAGTTTTTAGTAGCAAAACCGTTATTGTCACTTTTATAGTTTAGGCGCTATGATTTTTTAAATCACGCGGAATTTACAAATTCGGTTATTTTCCGCTTATATTGAGCGGCCGGTCGGTCGGCCGGGGTTAGGGGTTAGTAATTTAGTCACGCGCCACGCGAGCTGTCATGCAGGAATAAACAGGTTTCACCAGATATGGCTCTTAAACAGTCACTTAACAAAGATTGTAAAAGTAATTCTGAAGTAATAGGATTTTCTCAAAAACCTGGTCTACTATTAAGGTGGCTCACAACAAGACATTCATTGGGAGATTATTCAAAACATTTTTTAGGTATGTATTAATGGTTATTTCTAGTTAACTTTTCTTAATATATTTTTTTATAGATGTTACGTCAACAATCAGCAAACCAACACCCTTTGCAGACAACTCTAAAGCTCTAAAAAATGAAAATGATGTCCTTAAAATGGTAAGCAGCTTGGATAATGAATGGTGCAACCCATTTGATTTGAAAACATTACCAACAAAACAGCTTATAAATATATGTACAGGAAAAGTTACAAATGACGAAGTAGAAAAAGTCTAAATACTTTTTTGGAAACAGCTACAGTAAAGGTTAAAACTTTATTGGAAAAATCTTCTGAAGTTAGTTTTTGGAAACCAATGAAAAGAGATACAGTTTTAACATTCAAAGATACAAAAGCAAAAACTAAAACCACCTCACAGAAAACATTTATCGGATCCGAATTTATGTTTAGGAGGATCATATGTGCCGCTCGTTTCCAAGAAATGGATTTGTCAAACATTTTATCTTACGAACTTTCCTCTGTCCCGGCTTCTATGTTCCATGAAGATGGTGCCATGCGCAAATAAACAAAATCATGTTTCGAGAAAGTTAGAGTCATTTACTAATCCGTATTGGTCTGTCCACCAATAGATTCATATCTTATTGATGGCATGGTACTTATTCAAGAATTAAAGTCATCTACGTTTTCAACTTTCAACGGCATGGGGCATCTGGTATTAATAAAAAGTTTGAGCAAGCAATGGACGAATACATGGTGCAAAAAGCATTACAGTTGTGTTTGATTCATACACTACTCAATCTCTTAAAAATGCTGAAAGGTCCAATCGTGGCGACTCAATGTTGTTGATTTTAAGGTGACTGGTACGCGAAAAGTTCCTAATTTTAACGAATTTCTCAAATAATCCTCGAACAAAAGAGCGCTATTAGTTTATTTAAGCGACTACCTTCTTCAAAATAGTTCCCGTTTATTAAATACCTAGTCATGAAAAACTAGTAATAGCTGGAGGATTTGAATATCCAAAACAAGCGTTTCAAATTACCTGCGATAGAGAACCAGAAAACTTGATATGACTGAACAGCAGTCAAGAGGAAGCAGACACCACAGATTATTCTTCATGTTTTGTCAGAAACTTCAAATAGCAATTCCATTTTAGTAAAATCGGTAGATACTGATGTGTTGCTATTACTTTTACGCTTCTATAGTATAACGCCCGAACTTGAAAAATGTGTTTGGTTTATGGAGCTGGGACACAGCAAGAATAAACGCTTTGTTGCCATCCAGGATATAGTTAAGAAACTTGGCCCACCAATAATCAAAAACCTATTAGCCATCCACTTTAAGTTTTTGTGATAACACCAGTGCATTATACAAAATAGGAAAAAAAAAACGCTTTTGAGACGCTACAAAAAATATTGAGAGTCTCTAACCTAGAAATGCTTCCGGTATTATCCGAACATGAAGCCATGGATGTTGCCATCAAATTTTTTTTTGTTGTATAAAAACACTGTTGTATAAAATCACTAAGAACTAAGATTCCTTTTAACAACAACTTCAAACAAGCCTGCTTGTGAACTTCCGCCGACAGTAGATGCTTTTGGACTACATCTAAAAAGGTAGATTTATTCCGCATTTTAGCACTTAACAGAGGATAATAATATTTTACTTTTGTAGGTGTATTTATCAATTAAAAGTATGGTATTCTAGTCATTTACCAGAGCCTGTGTATGGAAATCCCGCAAAGTTTGGATGGGTGTTAAAAGATGATGTGAGGATACCACAGCTAACTGTTAAAGACCCCGTGCCAGACGACCTAAGAAAACTATGGTCCATAAAATGTAGAGACAAGAATTGAATAGTAGTAAATGTGTTTGCGTAGAACAGGGATTCAAATTTATGACTGAGTGTAAATGCAAATTATGCAGTAATAATTTAAGTTTTAATGACTCAAAAAATGAAGAATATGATTTTTCGATACACTTTTTCATCGTAGCCTCTTATACAAATTTTCAGTAAAATAACCTAGTGACAGTAATAATAATATAGGTACTGTTAAGTGAACAAACACTGTTTTGTTTCTTCATGGCGATGGCGTACGGATATGATATGTACCTGTCGCTCCAGATTAACCGACGAGCAACCGAATTTTTAAATTCCGCGGGCTTTAAAAAATCATAGATCCTAAACTATAAAAGTGACAACAATGCTTATGCTACTAAAAACTTTTTTGGTCATTTGTCTACATTTTCTTCGCTGCATGTTATATGAAATTCCCAAAAACAAAATTTTTTTTCGATCAGTGAAAATTTGCCTGCATAATATCTAGTCCCAAGGTCATCGATATATTCGGCATAGTTAAAATAAAAAAGGCGAACCATTTTATACTTTGAAAAGAGCGCCTAAGTGTGTGTTTTAAAACAAAAAAAGAATCATGTCGATAGCTCTATTGAGCTTTTAGATATTACAGTGGAAATGTAAAAAAAACACAATTTTTAAAAAGAGTAAGTTTTGACAGTTTTTTGAAAATAAAAAAAAATCGGGTCCGCAAAAAAGGTCGTATTTTGAGGTTTCATGTGTAGAATGATCTTGTTGATAATACCCAATAGGTCTGATCTTGTTCTAAGCTGATAAAAAAAAAACGGCATAATTTTGCCCATTATTTATTCCACTATATATAATTTTGATGAGACTAACTTAAGTGATGAACCTGGATCTTCAAAATGTTTTTGAAACGAGATGTTAAATATTCTGAGAGGGTGCTGTCACATTCAAAATCAAATATGTCCATAATGTTTTGCGGCAGTGCGACTGGGGAACTGATACCTCTGTACGTGGTATATAAAGCGGAAAATATGTGGTCATCATAAACAGAAGGTGGACCTGAAAAATGTAGGTTTAATCGAACTTCACATGGGTGGTTTGACTCATCAACCTTCGTTGATTGGTTTAAAAGCACTTTTCTGGTGCATGTAAAAAATCAGCAGGGTCCCAAAGTCCTTATTGGAGACAACCTAGCAAGCCATTTTTCTGAAGAGGTTGTAGAACTTGCTATAGCAAACAACGTAAGGTTTTTGTGTCTTCCACTGTAACCCATATTGCACAGCCATTAGATGTTGCCTACTTTGCCCCACTTAAAAAAAATGGAGGGCCATTTTATCAGACTTCAAAGTATCAACTGGAAAAGTAGGATTGTAAAAAGATATGTTTCCAGGACTATGAGAAACTTATGGCAGAAATTGGCGAACAAGGAAAACAAAACCTTATCAGTTGATTTCGCGCCACAGGAATTTGGCCTCTAAACAGCGAAGCCCTATTTAAAAAACTACCATCGGAACCATCAGATGATGTTGCAGAAAGGGAAAATTTAAATGATACTGTTGTGGAATTTTAAAAAAAGGTACGTATACCTGAAAAACCAACAATACAACGAAAGAAACGAATAAAAGTTATCCCTGGGAAAAGTATTTCAATGGAGGATTTTGAAAAAGGAGAAGGTTCAGGAGTGACACCGAATAAAAAGAAGTCTAAAAAGATAGTACAGGCAGACAGCGACGATGATGAGCTTTCAGAAAATATGGACATAGAGTTGCAGAATGAGTCGGATGAAAATGAAGCGTCATATTTTAAAAAGTTAGTCCAAATCGAGAAAAAATGTTGAACGAAGAACTTCTGGAACAAGATGTTCAGAGTGTTAATGATTTCGTCCTGGTAAAATTTGCAAGGAAGAAGACAAATCAAATATTACGTTGGACAGGTTTTACATGAACATGGAAGTTTGGAATATGATGTCAAATTTCTAAGATATGACAAATAAGTGTAGTACCTATTCTCTGCTTTTTTGTTTGGGTCACACCCCCTTCTTAATGAAAATAAAAATAAATTTATTCCAAAACTTTTTATCAAATACTATTTTCAGTAAGAAGGTGGTGTGACCCAAACAAAAATGCAGAGAATCCATTACCCACCACAACAAAATCATAGAAACTACTTAAAAAAAGTAATTATAAATTATTTTGTTCACAGGTCGATGACATCCCTGATTATTGCCTCAGATATCATGAAAAAGCTACCAATGCCATACACAGACCGCCGCGGAAAACAAAAATTTCCCTTAAGTTTCGCTGGATATACAGTGTGCTAATAATGTTTTTAATTTTTTTATGTTTTAGTTTACTAAAAATTTTGTGTTTTGTTGTTTTTTCGTAAGTTTGTACCTATATTTTAAATAATAACAAACAAAAAAAAAATTGTTTACGATTTAAAAATTTGAATTTTATTTTTGAAATAAAAAATGCAATTCTTTAATTTTCCAATCCATAAAACACTAGGAATATGTACTATTTTTTTCGCTCTTTCCAATGGTAGGGCTATTTTGAACGTATGATACCTCTAAATGGTCATAATATGCAACATAATTCATCGTTCAGTTACACCAAGACTGGGGTAACATTGAACACTCAACTTTTTTTTTCAAATTTAACCATTGAGTAAATCTTAAAACTAACATTATTTTTGGATTCCTCTAGTAGTTACTAGCCCTCACGATTTTTTTTATTTTTTTTACCTAAAATTAACAGTTTGCCAACAAAATAGAGTAAATTTTTTCACGGTACCGTGATAATCGATGTACTGCGCAGCCTATAGGTAAAAATAGTTTTGGAAGTATACCCTCTAAGACTGCTACATATTTGGGATTATCTGATGCTAAGGCGTACACACACAGCTCATGGTTTAAGGTATACAGCGGCAACAATGCATTCTGATGCGGAAGGTAGTTCCGAGAGCTTAATGAGGTTAGGAGGCTGGAAGAGTTCTTCGGTAGCACGTGGGTACGTAGATAATAGTGAAAGCTCCAAATTGGCTAATGCTCCCTTTGTAGCTGGAAAAAGCATTACTTCAAGTAACACACCAACTGCAGTGGGGTATGGAAATGTGAAATTCTCCGGCCAATATGAAAATTGTACGTTTTACTTAAAAAAATAATTTATTAAAATAAATAAATATGTTTTGTATGTTGTATTTTCGTAATAAATGCTTGAATGAAAATAATTATTGTTCAGTTATTGGTAAATTTGGTAGGCCCTAGGGAGTTATTTTTCTAAAGTAACGCCCTAGGGTAATATTTCGTTTTTAACTGCCTTTGACATAATATCATTAATTGTCAAATAATGTACCATTCTGACATTAAAATAATAAAGAATTTGTTTTAGCATTTATAATGAGTTCAATAAAATATTTAAGTTCTTTTAAAACTATCAATCAGTGGGAATAGAGTATTATCTTCCAATAGAAAACAGGTTTTCCTGGGTTAATAATATGTCTTACCAGTGAACGTAATTTATTTCACGATGTCATTCAAACAGATTTGTTAAAATACGTTTTAACTTATAAACTAAGCCAGGATCACTTAGAATGTTTCATTTTCAGCTATTCGCCGAAAAGGTGGATTTAATAATATCCCATCTGCCTGGCATTTCGAAAATGCCTATAAAGGGTTTCTTGGTTATATCTCTCCTGAAACAGCAAACTGTTTAGCTCAAGACAATATACAAGCATATTAAATATTACATCCAAAATGAAACATTACACCATTGACCTTTTAAACGAAGAAGAAGAAAACATTTCCAATATAAACATTGAAAGAAATACTTAGAAAACTATTCCAAAATTTTAAACTGTATATATTTAATAGATATAGTTGAATATATAGCTGAATTTGTTAGCAAGAAATTAATTAAAACTATCAATTGCAACATATGCGCTAGTGTCCTTGCTGAAGAATATTCATTATCTATGCTTCTTACCGGAAAAAATAGAGGAACACTTACTAAAACAGGAAGAGATGTAGTGAAAGTGTGCACAGTGGCAGAGAGTGTTATAAGGTCATGTTCAGACTTTACACAGCCTAATATTTTAAGTACATTGATTACAATCGCTGTAAGAAAATTAAATATTACAGATTGTTTAAAACATTAGCAAATCATTGCTTGGACCACGATCCATTATATGGCTATATTTTGCAACTAGTCAGACTCATTTTAAACTATTTTAATTTACGTCTACATCACATTTGTCCAACTTCTAATGAAGTTAAAAAACCAATTAGGCACAGTTTATCAAAAACTGTTATTTTTAGCATCAATTGTACATATATGTATGTTAATGTATTTTAGTAATTAAAAAGCTTTTCTTCATAGCTGTAATAAAAAAACTAACATAAAAATGCGTTTTATTTCGTATTTTGACAAACAATATCAGGTATTCATATAAAGAGGACCAGCACTGTTGATTGCTCTCTAAATTCAAATAAAAAAAAACGGCGACCTAAAAATAATTAATACCTATTTACCATTTTATTACGGGGGCAAATGTTTTATAATACAATCTTACAAACAGTATTTTTTCAAAATTAATAAAAACATTCTGAGCACCAGAATTTTTTAGTTAAATTAATGAATTTCCATTCACATTTTAAATTAAGAATGGATTTTATCTCAAATTATTTCACCTAAGAAACTCCCAAAAAATCCGTTTTAAGTAAACTATTTTATAATCTGAATATTTTTAATCTTTGGCACTTTAAATTTTAATCCTTGACACTAGGTAAGTACTAAATGTTTGTGAACATTTTGCCAATTAGAATTTTTATCATCATTTTATTATGACGTGTTTGCTCACTTTACCCTTAAACTTTATAGCATAATTTCATTTACTCCACCTGTATAAAATCTAAAATAGGTATCGTGATAGTCAAAACCTGTTGAAAAATTAACCCTACAGATTAATAAATACATGGACATCATTTAAAATATTCAACAGCTAATATATCTACCTTTTACATAACTCGTTAGTTATTTTATATTTAAAACCAACAACAGAGAGTTGTCGCTAACACCCCTTAAAACCCCTACATTAAATAATCATGTAACAAGCAATAGGGAACGAAATACATTTTGCCCAAATTAGTTTCATCCTTCACATGGGTTCTCTCTCGCACTGCTACGGCGTCAATAAGGTGTCAATGTTCCCAGACCCAAAAAAAAATGTCACAGGCAAGTGTATCTAATGATGAAATTTTAAAAAATATTTAAAATGCTTATTTTTTATGACATTTCAAGGTTAAACAATCAAAGCAGTGTGGTCTCTGACGTAGTATAGGGTAAAATTAACGATGTGTGCGTTTTAAAATTTACCTGATAAACATAATTTTCAAAAAAGTAATTAAAGTTACACATACGTTTCAGCTTTAAGTATGTAGACAAATCGTTGAGCCAATTAAAAAATACATTTTAGAATAAAGTAACAAAAACGCGTATAAATAATAATTTTTATTACTGGGTATAATTTTTTGAACATAATATTTTTTTAATTTCCCCAAAGATCCAGAGAGGAATATGGATAAATTTTTAAAAGAAGCCTGACTTCATACCAAAACGTTACAATGTTTTATGTTCTCATCATTTCGCTGAGGATTATTTTGATTGAACATACGAGTTAATAGTGAGGCTTAGCCAACAATTGAGGGGATCGATTAAAATACTTTCTATTGTTAATAGATTGGTACATATTTTCTTGAATAAATTAACTCGACATTTATAGCCATCCATACAAGATCCATACTGATGGTAAGGAGGCTATTGTGATCTGAATTTCCACCAAAAATGAGTTAAGTATTTGTCTCAAAGAAGACCTAAATGTAAAATAGTAATATGGTTTGTGTCTGTCTGGGACACGACAACTCAAAAACCGCTTGAGGGATTTTGATCAAATTTAGCACAAAAAATTCCTTGGCGCCAGGCGATAAGGTGATTAACTTTAAATGGAAATGAGGTTTGGAAAGGAGGTAGGAAGGCGAGTTTATTTTTTTTTTAATCCTAACTCACGAACCGCATTAGCTAGTGAAGCACGGTTTTCGCATTTAGATAAAGAATTATATTTTGAAGAAAAAAATCATATTTGGTCAAAGTTGGCCAGATTCGTAGTTTTTGAGATATAAAGCAAATATGTTTGTATGTCTGTGTCTCTGCTTGTTTCTCTGTCTGTCTATATGCTGGAAAATGGTGCTCTAGCTTCAAAGCTAGTATCTTAACCAATTTTTGTATACAAGCTGGTCTTTTCCTGCTAGCACCAATTTTTTTTTATCAGTATAATTTTCTAAATATCTTGATATTGCATGTAAGGAATTTTAATCCAGTGGTTACAAGACCCATTCAGAGTATAGAACCTAACTTACCAGACGCTAACTGGTTGCTCACTCCTGGGCCCTGTGTTGTACAGGGTGATCCCCTATAATGTCGCCCCCCTTTAACTTTTTTATTTTAAGTGTCCCAAAAAAAATAAATGTATGGTTATGTAGGTACTGAAAAATACTTTGTTTCTGCGTATAAAAAATATTGGAAAAATGATCAGTATACAGGGAAAACCAAAAAGTTAATTTTTTTTCAATGGAACACCCTATATATGAATTTATTTTTCGATTCCTTGTAAAATTCTAAGCATATTTTATATATGATGTTATACCTATAAAGTTAGTAGTTTCCCAGCTATAAACAGTTGAAAATCGGTACTTTGGCTACTTTTCACCTTGGTAGCAAGAAGACCATTGGAGATAAATTAATTTCACATTCCTATTTTAACTTTTCAAGAACTATCTGATGGTACTAACTGGCAGGCGGTACCATGGGTACCAAATCCGGTACCTCGGTAGGTACAATAAGTTAGCACCATCAGATAGCTCTTGGAAAGTTAAGATAGGAATGTGAAATTCATTTTACTCCATCTCTAATGATCTCCTTGTCACCAAGGTGAAAAGTAGCCAAAGTACCGATTTTCAACTGTTTATAGCTGTGAAACTATTAACTCTAGAGGTATAACATCATACATAAAATATGCTTAGAACTTTATGAGGATTCGAAAAATAAATTCATATATAGGGTGTTCCATTGAAAAAAAAATAACTTTTTGTTTTTCCCTGTATACTGATCATTTTTCCAATATTTTTTATACGCAGAAAAAAAGTATTTTTCAGTACCTACATAACCATACTTTTAATTTTTTTGAGACACTTAAAATAAAAAAGTTAAAGGGGGGCGACATTATAGGGGATCACCCTGTACATCAGACTCCATCGCCTCCTTCTGATCTACCTGATTTAAGTTTAGAAGAACCTGATACACCTCGAGAAAAAAATTTGAAAAGAAAGGTCAGTCAGTTACAAAAACTTGACTTTTTAAAGAGCCAGAAAATACGTAGGCTACAAAGAAGTAACTGACGATAGGAGAAATTAATATCTTCACTTAAAGCAATGATATCAGAGGCTACAAAGAAGAACACCCAAATATCATGTTAGAACATTTTGGGACAAATCAGGATATCATTCAATGACTTTTTCAAAAAACGCGAAGAAAGCCGTGACAAAAACCGTTGAACATTCTGTAAGAGCGTTTGCAGTCACTTTATTTTTCCTATACGTTGCTAGGTAATAAAGAAGTAGAAAAAAATCATATACTTAATGCAACTGCTATTAAAAAGAAGACTAGCTTTTATTCAGAGTAGAAAAACTGAAAATGTAAAAAATCTTTATAATAACAAAATCTATTTATCTTCAGTGTCTGTATCTTCTTCAGTAATAGACACAATGACTTCAATATTGCCTTCCAGTATTTTTTGCATGATCCTATGCAACCTATTTAATTTCTTCTACGTCTACAAGCTTGCTTCCATACAATCTAATAAAAAATTATTTGATTAAGTTTTATTATGTACAGTTCTGTTCATAAAAAAGTCATACACGATTTCTACTATGTAAACCTGCCTTATATGAATTATAATTTCAAAAGAAAGTCATACAAGCCACACATAGATACATAAGTTTAATAAGAAAACAACCTTACAACTAAATTTTCAAACAAAATATTTATATCAGCAGTAACAAAATTTTAGCAAGTATTGGGATTAAATCCGAAAAGTGTAGCATAGCTTAAAGCATAAAAAAATAATGGAATTGATAATATTGACTGTTTCTTTTTGTCCTAATACTTGGTCATAGCTCCATTTCTATCTAAAACCTCATTTAGCCGTCTGGGTATTGAATTATACAAATTTCTGATTAAATGAGGATCGTTGCTCAATTCGTCCCAGGATTCTTCTATAAAAGCTATGAGATCTTGCCTGTCGTTTGGTCTGAAATTTGTGTTATATATTTTTTTGGTCATTAAACCCCACACGTTTTCCATAATATTTAAGTCGGGGCTTCTTGAGGGCCATAACATAGTTTCTATGTTGTTCTCAACAAACCACTCCCTTATTATAGCTGCGTTATGGACCGGACAGTTGTCCTGTTGGAATATAAAATTGCGATCGGGAAAATGTTCAGAAACACTCGGTAACATTATATTTTCTAAAATATTTCTATAAGAAATTGCAGTAAACCTCTCGTCTATAATCCAATGCATTCCAAGACCTCGGCGGCTCAACCATGCCCAAACATTCACTGAAAACCGCCCTGACCTTTCAGAATTACTGATGTATTTTTCTTCAAATCTGGTTCTGTAGGGTCTGTACACTCTGATATGACCGTTGAAACAAGATTGAAAGTCTTTTTCATCGGTAAATATTACCGTGTTCCAGTTTTCTCGTAAAATATTATTCAGGGCAAAAATAACTCTTCCCTGTTTATTCTCATTTCGTAAAAACATTTTCCAGGCGGCGACGAAGTTTTTTAATCGTGAGTGTTTTATACGCCGACTGGCCGTTGATCTAGAAGCCGGAAAATTGGTTTGTTCCATTGCATTCCGTGCTATCTGAAAAGGGTTTTCTTCCAAATATTCTATTAAAGCATTGTCTTCTGCTTGCGACGTAATTTTTCTTCTTCCAGGTGGCTTTCTGCATTCCACTGTCCCTTCGGTTTCCCATCTATGTTTGATTTTTTGTATTGTCATTTTATCTACGTTCATTATATGTGCAATGTCTCTTACATGCAAACCATCTTGCAAATACACAATTATTTGAGCCCTTTGAATATTATTAAGTCTTGGCATTATTAGAATTCTATGCAGGATCTGACAAACGATATTATTATTTACCAAACTGTCAAAGTCATATTTTGAAATTGTCAGTCATTTTCAAAATTTCCAAAGACTGATTTACAGTAGGCAAGATTAGCTGTATGACTTTTTTATGAATACAACTGTACCTATTTAATCTAATAATAATTTACCTTTTTTTACATCCACATGCAATAAATACTTTTTTCGTCAGTAAATCCGTCATTACTCGACTGTGTAGCCGGCCGCGAAGTTTCGTTTTTCCTCCGCCGGAGCTTTACTTTTCACTTTTTCGCCGGCGGAGGTAAAAGTGTTGTCATAGCAACATAGATACAAACAGACAACGAAACAAGCGTCAACAACTCAAGACTTATTAAACTAAAATTTGTATTTATCACTCAATTTGTGCACTGCATTTCTAAAAATCACTAATTTAGGGACAAATTGTTTAATCGAACTTAATCAATAACTTAAACAATATTATTTAATCGAACTTAATCAATAACTGCTTATCAATACGGAATTAAAACGCAATCGGAGAGGCAATTTAAAAAAAAAATATTGTTGACAGTGTCCACTGACAGCTTTATGTTACATTACTATAGCAACAACATGTGCCTATTCACCGACACCGGTCTAAGCCGCCTTGCGAACCCACTTATCTTTAATAATAATTATTATTACTATTAAAAAGAGATGTTTTTGCATTAATTTGTCGACATTTGAAGAAAAAAACAGCATATTTTATTTGGAGGAAAAGTTACTTTTCATGGCTTGCTCTCTATTATCAGCCTCACTCCGTTCGGCTGTTAATACGAGCGCGCCATGAAAAGTATCACTTTTCCTCCATATAAAATAATATACTATTATATCTGAAGGAAATGCTGGTGTTGTTAAAATTGAGGGTAATTTGGATATCACCTACCTCCTCAAATTTCCATCCGCATTCTGTCACCTCTGGTAATAGGGGATTTGGTTCTAAAGAACTGATGCACACCTTAGTTTGATAATGTGCCCTCATACTGCGAAATTTTAAACTATTTTTTTGGGGGCTAGTTTTTTCAATTAGCGATGAATAGGCCAATAGTGTCCTGAAAATATTAATAGACGAAATGTTTGGATTTGTTGAAAATAATTTTATGATAAATTTCTCTATGTTATTGAACATGCCATCTGAAAATTCCTGGACCCAATACCGTCTAAATAATCGGAATAATTTAGATACATTTTCCAACATTTTATTTTTCCTAATCCTGAAAACTGGCTGGTTGTATGACAACCCGTTAGAGCATGAAATGCAGGTAATTTTTTTGCAAGTTTTTGTTCTAGGTTGATGTCATGAACGGCCATATATCGCATCGAATTTCCTCTTCCACATTTTACCCCAAATTCTCTAGAAATATATATATATTTTTAATATGTACCAGAAGTACAAGTACATCAGTGTCATTGGAGTCCACCATGCATGTCAAATAATACATACAATGTTTAGCAGAGAGTATAATGCAACAAAATCCTAGTATCAGCTTCTTCGTGACTATAGAGGATAGTAATTTGTTGTCAATTGGTTCGCAATTTGTTTTCTTATCAAAAATATTGGCAAATCCCCCACTATAGTTGCGAATTTGAAATTCTTTTTATGAGAGTGCTCGTTCGGATAAAAGGTTCGTTAACTGTTTTTTTTTAACTAAAAACAGAGTGGATAAATAAATTCCACTGTTTTGGATGTAAAAAGGTAACTTATTATTAGATTGAATCGGTACATAATAAAACTTAATTAAATAAATAGATTTTGTTTTTATAAAGATTTTTTGCAGTTTCAGTTTTTCTATTCTGAATAGAAGCTAGTCTTTTTTTTAATAGCAGTTTCATTAAGTATATGATTTGTTTTCTACTTCTTTATTACCTAGCAACGTATAGGAAAAATAAATTTCAGTATAATTGAAAATGTCTTCATTGACTTTATTCAATTAATAATAGCTATTATTATTATTATTATTAGTATTCTAACCCGTAATGGTGTAAAAGCACTTATTGTGTTGTACAATAGGCGCGAAAGAGAGGAAGCTATGAAGAAAAGTGAGATACGAGAGTGCTCGGGAAGCGAGAGATCGGCCGGTCGCTGCTTGAAGAAAATTACTTTTTTACATTTAATTCTATTTTTCCATTACCATTTGAGAAAAAGAAAATGTATTCATGCACCTATGTATTCTAAATACTTAAGGCAAACTTTTTGCAAGAATAAAAATTTTTGATTTGAGCCTTCATTTCGGAGAATGCGAGGTGAATACAAAAATGAGTATATTTCAATCAGATTTTGCCCAGGTTCGAAGCGAGATATTTCAATTTTTTTATTTATTTTTCCGTAAGGGCCAATGTAATCTGCATATTTGAAGCAATAATAAAAAATATAATTCGTACAAAAATGTAGATGAATTATATATGAAAACATTCATAATTTAATATCCTACACGTTCATATAATAATCTCGATTTTTAGGTATACTGCCCTTTTGCCCGTTATGATTTTTTATTACCTTCGGATTTTGAATGAATATAATAAAGCCTTCATTCTGTGAAAATTTGAGCTTGTAACACCGAGGTGCCCACAGAAATCATTTTATAGAAGGATTTTACTGCGTTGGGCACTCTACTAATACACTATAACGCAAATAAAATGCATTTGACCCTTCCTCTGGAATAAATTGAATAAGGGACTTTATAGTTAATTTAAATTTTATACATATGATTACTACCTTATAAGGCCAACAATATGTGCTTGTTTATTTTTATGAGAAAAGTCAAAAAAGGCACTTCCCTAAAGAAAAGGAAGAAAATGTTGGCGTTCATTCTTTGTTTTGTGGCGTATTAACCTCTTAAGTGGTTATGACGTATACCGTGTGTCCAAAAAAGTATGCAACATATGGGAAACTTTTTTATTATTGGTTTCTCAGAAAATTTTATTTTTGGTAAAAGTTGGTGCTTGCCCTAAAACAGAAAATGAGTATTTCAAATTTTCCGTTCTGCTTTTAGTGCGGGCGCAAATGTCATTTTTCCAAAATCGCGTCAAGAGTAAAGTACCTTAATTTATAAAGATACAGAAAATCTTATAAGGAAAAGTTCTTCCAAATTAAAAAAGTAATCTAAATATGAAATTTGAGTTAAGTACTTCAACTTTTAATTTTTCTTTTTTTCTCTCGATTTTTTCCTAAACGTTACGCCACTGGAGAAAATTTTGTTCTTTTGTTATTAGTATACTTGCCAAGTAACTTCAAAATTTATTTAAGATAGAAATTAGTTACATAGTTGCATAATGTTGCAGTTCTTCCAGAGATAATAGCCAGTTTAGGTATCAGTGTGTTGCAAACACATTTAAACACTTTTGATTCAAAAAATTTTCCACTCAAAATTATGAATAGACCCAACTCTTTTCATTTCTTGTAAAACAACTAATAATTTATTTATCTTTTGCACCCGATGAGTAAAATATGCCCAAGTATCCTAAAAAGCCATATAAAATATTTGGTCTTGAAGAGTAGGCCATGCATTTGGAATAAAAACAAATAAATAGCAATAATTTTACTTCGCTCTGACATATGAAACTAATTATTATTGAGTCCGTCATTCCAATTGTATTTTATAATAATTATTGTGGACAATTATTTTGGACCAAAATTGTTTAAATGTGCAACACACTGATACCTAAACTGGCTTTTATCTCTGTAAAAACTGAATCATTATGCAACTATGTAACTAATGTCTACTTTAAATAAATTTTGAAGTTGCTTGGCAAGTATACTAATAACAAAAGATCAAAGCATTCACCGATGGCGTAACGTTTGAGAAAAAAAATCGAGAAAAAAAATGGAAATTAAAAATTGATGTACTTAACTCAAATTTCAGATTTAGATTACTTTTTTAATTTGTAAGAACTTTTCCTTATAAGATTTTGCTGTATCTTTATAAATTAAGGTACTTTACTCTTGACGCGATTTCGGAAAAATTACATTTGCGTCCGCACTAAAAGCAGTACGTAAAATTTGAAATACTCCTTGACTGTTTTAGGGCAAGCACCAACTTTTATGAAGAATAAAATTTTCTGAGAATCCAATAATAAGGAAGTTTCCCATATGTTGCATACTTTTTTGGACACACTGTATATCCGCATTTCAAAAATGTAATCATAATACCTATGACGGACATATTCGCCATAATATTTTTCTTGGAACATTCAATGGCTATGCCGAATATAGTCGCATGCGAGGGTTTACAGCGTTAGTAAATCCCTAATACAGGCGTCGCCGCCGCCGGCGCGAAAGAAACTACTAATTTTTACTTATATCCGGTAGAACACTGCTGTGTGTATCGTGCGTCACGTGCTACTAATTAGGCGCTTATAAATAAGTGCTTTATTGTTTTATTTAGTTGTATTTACGTCAAATAATAGTAAATATGGCGGCGTCGACTTCTAAAATGGAATGTGCCGATAATATCGAAAGTGAACATGAATCGAAAAACGAGTCACAATATGTTGAAGAGGGTGATAGCAGTTATCAGGAGAGTGCTATTGCTTAAGATGAGGCCGAGCTGGCCGAGGATATAAACTTTGATATGCCGATGCCGTGGACCGAGAATGGTATTCTCCGACCGCCTTTTCCATTTACTGCAATCCGTAGCTTACAACTAAATAACCTGACTGATGCGCTCGAAATCTTTGAGCACTTCTTTGATCATAAATTGATTGATCTAATTGTCGAAGAGACAAATAGGTTTGCTGTCCAGTTTATTGTAACAAACTACGAAAAAATAACACCACATTCTAGAGTAAGAAAATGGGTACAAACAGATAGAAATTAAATCAAGACACTAATAGGATTATTAATTCTGCAGGGTATATGTTCTAAGCCAGAATACAAAATGTACTTTTCCCGTAGATATAGTATTGAAACACCTCTTTTTTTTCAAAAATTATAAGAGAAAAAAGATTTAATTTACTACTGAAATTTTTACACCTTGTCGATAACACAAAATAGACGAAAATACCAAATTCCGAAAGCTTGCAAAAATTTTGCCGGTACTAAACCAACTAAGAGATAAGTTTATGACTACTTACATACCAGAAAGGGATATTTCCATCGATGAATCTTGATAGGATGGAAAGGAAGATTAAGTTGGAAACAATATATTGCATAAATAAAGTTATTTGCATTGTGTGAAAGTAGCTCTGGTTACGTGTGTAATTTTGTAATAATCACCGGCGCAGATACAGAAAAATATTACCAAGAACCAGTATCCGCTAGGATAGTTCTTTTCCTTATGGATTCCTTATTACAAAAAGGATATCGAGTATTTTTGGATAATTTCTATACTAGCATCGATTTGGTTGATCAATTAGTAAAGAATATGACAGATTGTATTGGAACAATGCGAATAAATAGAATAGGTCTTCGAACTGACATAAAAAATAAACTTTCCAAAGGAGAAACTGTTGCTCGTTATAAGAAAAAAATTATGGTTCAAAAAAGTTCTAATGATAAGCACTATACCTGATGCAAGCACAAAAAACAATTCAGAAAAGAACTGGAGACAAAAACGTATGTATTTTGGAGTATAGAGTAAGATGGGTGGAGCAGACCTGACCGATAAAATATTTTGGCATTTTTTGAGTCTTTAAATTCATACCACATTTATAAAAAAGCTAGAGGAAAACTAGATAGGCTAAACTTTCTTATAGAGCTTGGAGAAAAATATGATCAAACAAATACTAGACCACAGAGAAGATCAAGGACTCCACTACCGACAAGATATGCTGAACGTCACTTCCCATCAATAATTCCACCTACAACTAAGCAGAAACCAACAAAAAGGTGATATTTTACATTTAATTATGTTTTAATTGATAATTTACTAAACTGTTGCGTTTTTAGGTGTGCAGTATGCAGTGAAAAAAAAGGACGCAAGGAGAGCCGGTACTGGGTAAGGAATGTTACACTGGTTTATGCCCTACCCCATGTTTTGCCAAGTTTCACACTAAAGAGTAATGGTATGATTATTTGAATTCAGAAATTACTTAGTAATTTTATTGAAGGTGCAGAATGACTGGTTTCCATAAGGAAGTAAAGTAATCGCCTGTACTGCTATAGAAGAAAACACCTTAAATTATGTTTTTTGTTGCTTTTACTTTTTTTTTGCATTAGTATTCCATTTTTGTATTTTTGACGTAAATATACGCTTTTTCGAAATAATGCAAGCAAGAATCTGTAATTTCTTGCGAATTCGCATAATTTAAAATTTGGGAAATTTTGAAACCATAAAAAATTTTGTGAATATTCATAAAAGTTTTAGGTCAACACATGTGTAGCAGCGTCTGTCATTTCGAGTTTCTATGTTATAGGTTAATCCTCTAGAATGAGACTTTGGGTCTTGCTTTTCGATTTCAATTTTCCAAGTGAAAACTTATTTAGCGCCGTTGGGTGTGATTTGAGACTCGATGAAACGGACACGAGGAAACGAAAAAAGCGACACCAATTTCAAAACTTCTTTAGACTAGATGAAACCGATAAAACGGAAACGAGTCAAGGTTAGGTTAAGTTAATTAAACAGTAATTCATGCCGAATGTATCAGAATTACCCATATCTTTACGGTCCAGTGAATTGCCCGCGTTCGATTCCCGTTGGTGGCAAGACATGTTTTTTTTTTAATTTTATATAGTTTTTATTGTTTTTAAGATCGCTCTGCTGAAGTTTTTACTTCTGTCGTGCGGATTTAAGCACACACCTTTTCTGTTGTCAATGTTAGATTTTACACGTGAGGGACATTTATGCCAGATAATTATATCTAGGGTAGTTTTCTGAATTTAGCTATTTGTCACGTTAGGACTCATCTGCTAACGCCTCGTCCGGAAACAGCAATGATTCGTCCTGAAAAATTCCATTTTAAGTACTTGTAACAAAAATAACTATTTTGTCATACGTTCCCAAAAATAGCTATTTTACGGACTTATTTAAGTCCGTAAAATGCTTCTTTTTCGGCCTAGTCCCTAAAAGTAGTCATGGCATCATGGCAACCTTTACGGACTATTGCAAAATTCCTTAGAATTCGACCAAACCGTCGACGGTGTGAACGTTTGTGACTGTAATTTAAGAGAGTACTATTTTCGAGGGGCAAACCTCTGATGGTATTTTGGTGTACACTGGCTTGGTATTTTTGGTATTATTTCGGTATTTTTGGTAATATTTGGCATTTTTAGTAATATTTGGTATTTTGTCTGGTATTATTGGTATTTTGACTGATATTTTATGGTATTTTTTTTTTGTACAATTACCTAATATGCGCATGCGCAATAACTACGCATAATTGACAAGGCAAATGTCGCAACTACTTGTTCGATGTCCTAAAGGCGGCGAACTGAAATAGTCTACATTTTCAACTAAGATTAATTTTAGTATTAAGGATTTCGTGTCACGCATTGATGGAATTTCTTACATAAGTAGTGTATTAATTGATCTCAAAGAAAAAATTGTGTTTCACAGGGAATCAAAAAATGCTGAACAAAAATCGGTATCAAAAGATGAACTGCTAAATATTGACCTGGACTCTATTATTAATAATGCTATGAATAGCGCTTACAATGATTAAGTGTCGTTGGGAATAATGTGCAGTAAAGAAGCTGCATACCAACTTGATATCAAGCTTCCAGTTAAAGCTTTAAGCAATGTGCACGGTGAACTCGAAGAGTCGCTCGGCGACGAATTTAAAACTGATGAGGACGACCTACAACGATATATTATATTTCTAGGAATGATACCGATGATGCCCTGGATAACACGCTGTGCAATTTTTTAGAGAATGACGCAAAGTTAAATGACGAAAATAAGTTTGATGACGACCTCGACTTTAAGGACTATTCAGAAAAATATACATATATTTCCGAAGACAGTCCGTTTTTGAAAGTAACGCTACCTAATAACAAAGCTAAAGTCATAAAAAATCTTCATACTGTTCGCTCTTGGACGAATGGCAGAATTAGTGCAGATAGGTTAAACAAATTTTCTTCGAGAAAAAGGAAATGCTTAATGCACAAAAACCAAAACTCGGGCCAAAACTGCTAAGTTCGCGACTGACTACTGTTTAAATAATTGGAGTAAGGGTAAGTTCGGGGGTAAGTGATTTAGTTTCTCGAGTTTGGTTTATTTTTCGTTTGAAAAGTCTGATGTTATCTTAACACGTTGGCTACCATATGAGTCATCGGTGATACACGAAATGTAATTGCTTGTGTACCGACATAAATGCCATACAGGTTCCGCTACGGACCGGGCAAGATCCCGAGTCAAAAGTATAGAATCGACTAAACAGATGCACTTCAAATACGTTATTAGGGGCGTGTTCAAGTTGTTTTGTTATTTGTTCACCGGTGATTCACATGGTTCATACGTGATCCTTAACATTATATTACACGTGCTTGCAAGTTCTTTCTTAAATTTTTTGGACTGTTTTGTGGTACAAGTGTGTTCATATGGTGAACTATGGATCCACAAGAAGAAGCGAAATTACTTCAATGGTAAAATGAGCTGAATTCTGAAGGTAAAAATATCGTTGCACTAAGACAATAAAACATAAAATAGGTTATTCCAGTATAAAATAGGTTAGTTATAAGTAAATTTTGCTTCTAGAAGCAAGCGTAGAAAGCAGTGAGAATGGCAATGTAGATCAGGACCAAGAGTCTGAAGACAGTGACAGTAGTGGACACACATCTAGAGGTAATGAATTTTGAGGTTTTCTACATGAAACAGGTTGTAAAGCATGTTATTTTCTCTAGGTTTAAATCTTCAAAGCATTAAGAATAAAAGGGTAGTGCAAGAGAACAAGGACAATAAGGCTAAAGAGAGTACTGGAGAGGCAAGTCAAAATCGTCGTGGTTGCCTAGGTTTTGAAAGTGATGACGAGAAGCCATTCCGTCCTTCTGAATCAAAGTACGAGCCTAACTCTGAATCAGAAACGCAGTCTGAATCAGAAACGGAGTCTGAAGTAGAATCCAAAACTATTAATCACGATGAAGGTATCGATCAACTCACAACTTCGTGGAATGAAGTGGATGGAACGTCTTTAAAGCAGTTTGCTTTTATCGATTTAAGCAAAATAAATGTCCCATCTGACCTAAGACCTGTGGATATTGTGGATTCAGATATTGTTGATTTGATGGTTTTGGAAACGAATAAGAATGCCAAGAAATACCGAAGAAAATAGAAATATGTTTCTGCTGAAGAAATAGAAGGGTTTTTGCCATTTTGTTGTATATGGGACTATCCAAATTGCCAAAAATATCAGATTACTGGTCACGTAAATTTCTTTATCGTCATTGTTTTGTTCGACATGTAATGCCAAGAAATAGGTTCCAAGATCTGGTGAGGTTTCTCCATTTTGCTGATAATGAAACCGCGGATAAGGAAGATCGATTGTTTAAAATCAAACCTCTTACAGACGCCTTAACTAAGAAATTTAAACAACTGAAAGTGCCGGCAGAGGTAGTATCCATTGATGAATTAATGGTGCCGTTTAGAGGTCGATTACTGTTTAGGCAGTATATTCCAGGGAAAGCGTCAAAACATGGAGTTAAAGTCTTCAAGCTATGTGACGAAAGTGGATATACCTATGAAACAGAAATTTATAAAGGGAAGAGTAATACGGCAACTGCAGGACGTAGCAGCAACACAGTTGTATTAAATTAAATTAAATTAAAGGATTATCTTGATAGCGGACGGACTCTAGTAGCTGACAACTACTATAACAACCTCGAATTTGCAGATATACTATTGGAAAGAAAAACGCATAGCGTTGGTACGTTGAGAAAATTTTAAAGGGAGTACCAAGGGAAATTTCAGATGAAAAGAAAATGAAAAAAGGCGATATCAAGGGAAAAGAAAGTAATGACAAAGTTGTCCGCAACTGGAAAGACAAAAGAGCGGTTAGGTTTATTAGTACGAGATATACACTAAACATGGTCAGCACAAACAAAAAAAATCGCAAGCCAGAAGCTATTGTGTTTTATAATAGGTTTAAAATGGGTATTGACTTGTCGGACCAAATGTCTTCTTATTTTACTACACTTCGCCGATCCATAAGATGGTACCATAAGGTGGCATTTGAATATTTATTTGGTATTAACGCTCTTATCTTATATCAGCTATCAAACAAAACAAAAATTCAAATAGCAGATTTTAGAGAAGCACTTGTTTCAGGCTTGCTTGGGGATATTATAGATAATGAAAAAAAAAGTAACAAACAAATCAAACACTTATTGAAACAGGTAGATGAAAAAACTAAAGATAATCGAAAAAAGAGAAAACGTTGTATTGGGTGCTATGACATGAGTATGAACTTCATAAATCGTCGAAGGTAGCAGCAAAGAAGGCTAAACTGGTTTCCACTATCTGCAACGAGTGTCCAAATTCACCCGCGTTATGCCTGGAATGTTTCCAAAAAAGACATTAAGTTACAACAAATCTCAACTTATTACTTATGTATTATTTCTTTTTTTAAACTGTAAGGTATTTTCTTTTTTAAAACTGTGCATCCTAGCGAGGCTGCAGATATTCAAAGCATTTTTATGGACTCTCGAGTGCCTTTAGATCGTTGTCCGATGATCTTCTTCAATATACTTGTGGTAGGCGGGTCGAGTTGCGTAGAAAGGCCTTCAGGCCACGTAATGATTATGTTGCATCCCTCCTTGAAGATATTCCTCCGTCTGCAACACATTTTTTCAGAGAAGAGCCTTTAGCCGCCGATCTTGTGAAACAACATTACCAGTTTTTTTTCGGTTGCCCAACCGGCAAGAGCTCCAGCAAGAGGCAGTTCTCTACACCCAGGACCGAGTTCTCCAATCAATCATAGTCCAAGGCCCTACACTAGTTCCACCTCGTTGCGGGGGAAAAAGCCCCTTAAGGTACAATCAGGAAGAGATGTCAATAAAATTTCCTCGGGACAGCATGCACGTAGATATAAACGTCCTTTTGACCGGGATGGATCACAAGGCACATCTTCCGACAAAAAACGCCAAAGGAGAAAATGACTATCCCTCAACCTTCAGAGGGGGGCAGCTAGCCAACTTTGTAGACGCATGGAGGGCAGCAGGGGCTCCAACAGTCTTTTAAAAATCATTTCAGGTTATTCGATACCTTTTGTGAAACAACCTCCTCTGGTCGTTTTTTCCGCTCCAGTGCTCAACCGATTTGCTTTCCCAGGCCTCGATCAGGAAATCGCATGCATGCTGCGCCAGAAGGTGTTGGAACCATCCGTTCACCATTCAGGTTTCCTTTCTCGAATGTTCACGGTTCCGAAAAGCGACGGAGGCTTGAGACCGATTTTCAATTTAAGGCGGTTAAACGATTTTGTTTCCCCGAGAAGATTTCGTTTAATAAGTCATCAGACAGTTCCCAACTTTATTCAAAAGAACGAGTACTTGGTGAAGCTGGATCTGAGTCAGGCATATTTTCATATTACAATCAAAGCCTGGCACAGGAGATTTCTTTCCCTAGTATACCGTCAAAGGTTTTTGCATTCTCGGAAAACTGAATTTTGCCGGGCTGGCTATTCCTTTGGGAAGGCTCAATTCGAGAGCTCTGCAGAGAAGCAGCAGATTCCTCCCAGAAAACAAGCCGAGGAAAAAGTTTTTAATTTCAAGCGCAGCACTGAAAGAGCTTCAATGGTGGCTACAACATCTTCATCACGCCTCTCCTCTTCTTCCGAGAAAACTCGAAGTTTTTCTGACGTCAGACTCCTCAAGTACGGGTTCGAATGCCCAGGTGGGAGATCGGCTTGTAGAAGGTTTGTGGAAAGTTCACCAACAGTCATGACATGTGAATGTCAAAGAGTTATTTGCCGTTTTTGCGGCTGTAAGAGTTTGTTCCCAATCTCTGGCAGGAAAGACAATTCTTGTTCAGTCGGATAATCGCACAGTCGTTTCCTACATACGCAATCAGGGGGGAACAAGATCGGCAATTATGACGAAGATGGTGAAACGTCTTTTGACTTTTACTCAAGAAAGGGGAATGCAATTAATCGTCCAGTATTTACCAGGTGTTCTAAACGATGTGGCAGACAGTCTTTCCCGGCAAAAAAAGGTTAGCGGATTGGCACATCTCCCGGATTGCAGCTCAAGAAATATTCAGAAAATGGGGAAAACCCATTTTCCGTTTGCTTCCAGCGCCTCGAGAGTGGTAAAGAAATACGTCTCGAGGAACGTCAGGGATCATCGAGCGTTTTTCGTACATGCGTTCAGCAGAAAATGGAACTTCTCCCTGGCATGGGTCTTTCCCCCTCCATCTCATTCCTCGAGTCTTGAGCCACCTCAATACGGCTCAGGGGACATACATCTTGATCGTACCAAAATGGGACAAAGTATTTTGGAAGTCGGATCTACGGTCCCGTGCACTAGCTCCGCCGTATCAATTACGGAACTTTCACCACCTCTTGTTGGATGCTCGAACAGGAAACCCTCTACCCCAGTCTCGAGCTATCATTTTGGAGGCCTGGAAGATACGGGGTGGTCCAGTATCACAAAAGACTGGAATAAAGAAGATATAGCTTTAGTGAAGAAGGCGTGGAGAAAATCCACCCTACAATCTTATTCGGCCCCTGGAAGCGATGGCTCTCGTGGCGTAAAACTGACAATAAAATGCCTGGTGACCCTGGTCCAGAGACTCTTGCTCAGTATTTATCCTATCTTCATAGGGTCAAAAACTATCTCCTTCTACAATTAAGGTTCATAAATCTGTTGTTACTTTGGCCAATCCCTCTTCTACCAGCATGTTATCATCTAGCCCCCTGGTGAAGCATATGCTTAAAGCCATTGATATTTCGAAGCCAGTCCAGCATAACAGATTTATCTGTTCTTTTTTTAAAATGGCAATGAAAATAAATACTTTTAGACAGCAAATTTTACTTTAGCTTAAATTAGCACGTATAATATGTATCACGGGTGACCATTCCACATACAAATTAGTTGGTGTATTTATATACCACTGCCACCGTCTATAGATATTCTAATAAGTCCGCTCACTCCAGCGTGCCGTGGAAAATACTGCCGTTGACCTTGAACACACTCTGCCACTGTACAGCAAACGAATGGGTGCAGCTACGGTGTACGATTAATATGAACTGCCGCTCGATTATTTTTATACGGTGAGCGTTCTATTAGGAATAAATGATATGAATATGATTACGTATTAGTGTTTGGATTTTTTATTTGTTATGAACAATTATTGATACATTCTATGTCTTATTTATAGCTCATTAATGATACTACTTTGTAATAGTTATTTAGTATTATAATAAATAAGTAAATAATAAACGAAATATTATCTACGATATGGATAAAAATACCAGTAGGTACAACTGGTATTGTTTAATTACGAACACAAGTTACAAAATATAACAGGAAAATGGCGACAATCGAACAATTTTAATCTGATATTTTCGGCTGTCGATAGGTATCGATATCTTATTACATTTTGTTATTAATATGACAAGTGGATGTCGTCTTTAAAAAAAAAAATTAAAACACCAACCAACGCGTGCCACACCCATAACTTAACCCAAACATTAAAAGTGTTTTCCATCTAGGGTTTTTTTATTCTTAATTACTGGTTAAAAAAGCGATCAAACTTACTTATACTCATATATAACTCAACTTATATACATAATTTGGGTGAAGGTAAATATTATAAATCCATAAATTTTACGCTATTTTGATATTCTTTGGATTCATGAAAGTGATTTTTCAAAGCCATGCATGTAACGACACGTTTTGGAATTTTCGTCTCGCAAGAGAGATAAAGTATATGACTCTCTCTCTCTCCCTCTTTCTCTTTTATGGAATCGGTAAAGAATTAATCAATTTTTATGAGACGAAGTGAAACTAACCGAAAGTTGATTGGACGACTAACCCGAACTAACCAAATCTATTAAAATTGATTATAACATATCGGAACCGACTCAAATGTCTAAAATAAGTTGAGACTAAGTGAAACTAACCGGAAGTTGATTCGAAGACTAACTCAAAATAACCAAATCTATTAAAATTGATTATAACGATCGGAACCGACTCAAATGACTTAAGTAAGTTGAGACAAAGTGAAACTAACTGAAAGCTGATTCGGTGACTAACCCAAACTAACCAGATGTATTAAAATTGGTTATAGCATATCGGAACCTGATCAAATGACTAAAATAATTTGAGACTAAGTGAAACTAACCGAATGTTGATTAGACGACTAACTAAATGTATTAAAATTGATTATAACGTATCGAAAGTTGAAATGTCTTTAATAAGATGAGACTAAGTGAAACTAACTGAAAGTTATTCGGCGACTAACCCAAAGTAACCAATTCTATTAAAATTGGTTATAGCGTATCGGAACCGCATCAAATGACTAAAATAAGTTGAGACTAATCCAAACTAACCAAATCTATTAAAATTGATTATAACGTATCGGAACCGACCCAAATGACTAAAATAAGTTGAGACTAAGTGCAACTAACTGAAATTTGATTAGACAACTAACCAAATCACACCAAATCTATTTAAATTGATTATAACGTATCGAAACTGACTCAAATGACTAAAATAAGTTGAGACTTAGTGAAATTAACCGAAAGTTGATTAGTCGACTAACCAAATCTATTGAAGTTGATTATAACGTATCGGAAACGACTCAAATGACTAAAATAAGTTGAGACTAAGTGAAATTAACTGAAAGTTCATTAGACGACTAACCAAAACTAACCAAATCCATTAAAATTGATTATAACTTACCGGAACCGGCTCAAAAAAGTAAAATAAGTTGAGACTCGAAAACGAAGTATTCACTTCTATCACGTATACTGTGCTACTCTTGAGTTTTTATAAAAAAAAATCATTAAACACTTGAACAAATCTGCTGTAATTGTAACTACTTTTCTCTACCGACTTTCAATGTATTGTTTTGTTTTTATTGAAATCTCGCAGACGGCGCAGGGCTGGTTTGTAGACAAGGCTGTGTTGCCAGATTTATTCTTTAATTCTATATGATTTTAAATTAAAATGGTACAGGGTCATTTTTTATATTTTCCCACCCACTTTAACTTTTTTGTGGCACTGTGTAGAAAAAATATGTAAATAGGAAAGTTGTAGTGCTTGAGAAGTAGTTCTCAGAAAACATTTTTTTGTTTATACAGGGTGTTGCAAAAGTGAGAAAAACAAAAAAACATATATTTTTTAAATGGAACACCCTGTATATTTCTCCTCAGAACGAAAGATCTTTGTTTTCCGATTACAAAAATATATAATTTGTCTACATTTGCTTAAGCCATTTCTGAGCTATTTAACTTTAAAAGTTGATTTAAATAAAATAAATCATTGTTTTAATAATTTTTTATTATTATATACAAATTCGTTGATAACAAAGACTTCAGTATTTCAATTATTGTTGAATATGCCCACTATTGATACAATCTCGTCGCTTTCTAATTTATTTGTTGCATGGGTAATAAAAATTGGATTGTTCTGATTAAGGTCGTTTATATAGTATACAATTCTCACCCTAAGCTCTTCAATAATGGCACCTCTCTGAGCATAAACTTTGTTTTTAAATATCCCCACAAAAAAGCATCTAAGCGCGTAAGATCTGGGCTGTTCGGTGGCCAGTGGACGTTTCCCCGCGTATTATTTGAGCAGATTGGCGAATTGGAAGCATACCAAGAGAATCTGTGTTTCCTGATTTAAAAATTGTAAATATCTTTCGCCAGTTGGGGAACCTTCATAAAAAATAGAGCCATTAATTTGACATAATAGCTGTTTTTGTCACTGTCATTCACGGCTATTTTGACACATTTCATATTTTTCTTAATGGCGAGCAAGGCTACTTCGATTGGTTTGAATTCATGCTTTGTCAACTTTTAAAGGCAAATAGCTCGGAAATGGATTAAGCAAATGTAGACAAATTATATATTTTTGTAATCGGAAAATAAAGATCTTTCGTCCTGAGGAGAAATATATAGTGTCCCATTTAAAAATATATATATTTTTTGTTTTTCGCACTTTTTGCAACACCCTGTATAGACAAAAATATGTTTTCTGAGAACTACTTCTCCAGCACTACAACATTTATATTTACATCTTTTTTCTAAACAGTGGCACAAAAAAGTTAAGGGGGGTGGGAAAATATAAAAAATGACCCTGTACATTTCTCTGTTTAACAATTTTATGTCAGTCAATAGTTGTGGTGTGCTGATTTTAAAATATATATTTATATAATATCTATTATTCCTGAAATTATTATTTTATATAACTTATTAAAGCGAGGCAAAGCGATAGTGATATTAAGCTGATAAGAATTGATATTATTCATTGATCTATAAAAGGTCGAGAAGAGGATTTGAGGCGCATGATTATTTCTCTTGCTGACTATAGATATTTCATTTCCTTATATTCCTTGCGTTTCTATACAAGCGTCTAGCGTCTGCGGTATAACTATTTGCAATCATGCGCAGTTGCGTTTCAGGATCAGCTTCTGTGCTTGTGAAACTACGGCCCGTGTTCGAGTCCCGTCGGTGATTGTTTTATTTTTATTTTTTTTGGTTATATTTGTTAGTTGGGGTTAATTTTAGTTTAGTGTTAGGCAGGGTTGGTCAAGCGTGTAGCGCGCCAGTCTCAATGCGCTTGTTTCATTCATTAAAGTTAATTTCGATTATTTTTGCTTAATCTGGGATACTGAAAACAAGCGCGCGTAGCGAGTAGCACAGTACACGTGACTGAAGTGAATACTTCTCGAGTTTCAACTCATTTTATTTACATGAACCGGTTCCGTCACGTTATAATCAATTTTAATACATTTGTTTAGTTTTGGTTAGTCGTCTAATCAACTGTCGGTTAGTTTCACTTAGTCAACTTATTTTATTCATTTGAACCGGTTGCCATACGTTATAATCAATTTTAATACATTTGGTTAGTCATCTAATCAACTTTCGGTTAGTTTCACTTAGTCTCAACTTATTTTAGTCATTTGATCAGGTTCCGATATGCTATAACCAATTTTATTAGATTTAGTTAGTTTGGGTTAATCGCCGAATCAACTTTCAGTTAGTTTCACTTTGTCTCAAGTCATTTTAGTCATATTAACCGGTTCCGATAGGTTATAATCAATTTTAATAGACTTGATTACTGGTTAGAATGGGTTAGTCGTCGAATCAACTCTTGGTTAATTTCATTTAGTCTCAACTTATTTTAGACATTTGAACCGGTTCTGATATGTTATAATCAATTTTAAGAGATTTGGTTAGTTTGGGTTAGTTGCCGAATCAACTTTCAGTTAGTTTCACTTTGTCTCGACTTATTTTAGTGAATTCAACCGGTTCCGCTAGGTTATAATCAATTTTAATAGAATTGGTTAGTTTGGGTTAGTCGTCGAATCAAATTCCGGTTAGTTTCACTTAGTCTCAACTTACTTGAGACATTTGAACCGGTTCCGATACGTTATAATCAACTTTAATACTTTTGGTTAGTCGTCTAATCAACTTTCAGATAGTTTCACTTTGTCTCAACTTATTTAAGTCATTTCAACCGGTTCCGGTAGGTTACAATCAATTTTAATAGATTTGGTTCGATTGGGTTAGTCGTCGAATCAACTTTCGGTTAGTTTCACTTTGTCTCGACTTATTTTAGTCATTTGATCAGGTTCCGATATGCTATAACCAATTTTAATAAACTTGGTTAGTTTGGGTTAGTCGCCGAATCAACTTTCAGTTAGTTTCACTTTGTCTCAACTCATTTTAGTCATATCAACCGGTTCCGATAAGTTAATTTTAATAGATTTGGTTAGATTGGGTTAGTCGTCGAATCAACTTCCGCTTAATTTCACTTAGTCTCAACTTATTTTAGATATTTGAACCGGTTCCGATACGTCATAATCAATTTTAATAGATTTGGTTGGTCTGGGTTAGTCGCCGAATCACCTTGCAGTTAGTTTCACTTTGTCTCGACTTATTTTAGTGAATTCAACCGGTTCCGCTAGGATATAATCAATTTTAATAGATTCGGTTAGTTTGGGTTAGTCGTCGAATCAACTTTCGGTTAGTTTTACTTAGTCTCAACTTATTTGAGACATTGAACCGGTTCCGATACGTTATAATCAATTTTAATATATTTGGTTTGTTGTGGTTAGTCGTCTAATTAACTTTCGGTTAGTTTCACATAGTCGTAACTTATTTTAGTCATTTGATCCGGTTCCGATACGCTATAACATATTTTAATATATTTGGTTAGTTTGGGTTAGTCATCCAATCAACTTTCGGTTAGTTTCATTTAGCCTTACTTATTTGAGTCACTTGAACCGGTTCCGATACGTTTTAATCAATTTTAATAGATTTTGTTAGTTTGGGTTAGTCATCTAATCAACTTTTGGTTAGCTTCATTCACTTCGTCTCATAAAAATTGAATACATTTTTACCAATTCCATAAGAGAGAAAGAAGGAGAGATCACGTGTAGTTACAAAACAGTCATCATGTACTGATGATGACTGATAAGAAAAACTACCCCAGCCATCTTAATCATATATATTTTTTAAATAACGTATAGCGTAAATCGTGCGAAAACTATTCCGTAAATATAAATTCACACCGTCCGACCGCGAAAGTACTTGCGAAAACTGAGTCACGGCTAAGCCGTGACATTGACATGTAGCCGATGGATGAGGGATTGGCGCAGGCAGGAGGGAAATTTTCCGCGGCACGCTCGAGTGAGCGGACTTATTAGAATATCTATAGACGGTGCCACTGCCGTATTCTATTTGCCTGCATTTATATACCGGACAATTTAAAACCCGGTTAAACATCCTTAGTGGATGATATCACATGTGATACATTTGGTCCACGAATGAACTACGCGGTTTGTGTACCGGTGATTCACATGGTACACTAGGGCAGATACTTCGATATAGCACTGATAGCCAACGTGTTAATTTTGTTACTGACTAGTTTACGTGTTAATTTAGATTTTTTTAAACCAAATATTAATTAAGTACATAAATGTCTATGTAAGTTCGTTAAAGACTGGTTTCATTAAACAGTGGAAATGTGTAGTTTTTTTTTTGTGTTTAAAACTTTGTATCTCATACAGATGGCAACAAAAAAGAAGGAAAACTGAAAAGTGTAATAGTGACAGCTTTTGGGAGAATTTTGAAATTGCCGAGAAAAATCCCTATTATTCCGGCTAAGTTAGATTACACAGCTAAAAGTGTTGGTTGTAACGCCCGGTCCTACGTGAGCGATTTGGAGCGAACGCGAGCGCGATTCAGTGGCGTTTCCGTGCGACTATATTAACTTTTCGTACGGCATCGCCAGCGCTTCGCGTTCGCGTCGACTGTAAAACGCTCACCTAGGACTTGGCGTAAGAGTCCAAACAAATCTTATAGATTTATGGAACATTCTGAAATGAAACAAAAGCTGTTAACTCCCCCGACCAAGGTAGCATATATAGTTGAAAGCTTTGATGATGAAAGTACCAATAACTCTAAAGGCTTTATAGAGCATTCTGAGGTGACGAAAAAACATTTAACTTCCCGACTAAATTAGATTGCATACCGGAAAATTTTGATTATCAAAGTCCAAAAACGTCTCTTAATATTATGAAAAATTCTGAGGTGATAAAAGAATCAGTTGCAACTCGGATTAAGTTAGATTGTGCCATTCGAGAAACAGAGTTAAATATAAGAAATGAAAAATAATATAATTTATGCCAACTGGACAACGGTTCACAAGAAATTAATAGTGACTTTAATTCCAAAACCTAGAGCTATCAGATTTTTAATTAAAAAAATATTGCCACAATAGAAAAGGGAGAAAATTCATTAGCATATCGAAACATGACAGAAGAAAAGATTAATAGAAAAGTTAATATTATTTCGCAATATATAAAGCAAATGAAGGAGATACACAATACGAACAGGATGTTTGCATACACTCTCAGCTTTCAACTGATATCCAAGAATATTCTGAAGAAGAGCCTTTTGTCGATTCTGGGTCTGAGTATATTCCTTCTTCAGGAGAGTAGGGAGATAGTGATAATTTAATTGAATGCAATAAATTTGATAGAAAATCAACAAATATTCCAGTACCATAAATTTTACCTGAAATGCAATTACGATCTCAAATTATTTATAATAGAGTGATGAGAGAATGGGGAAGATTCTAGCAAGGATAAAGGAATTTTTGTGAAACACTATATAAAAACTGGTAGTGGGAGAAGAATATATGATAGACGTCATAGCTGCTACTTTTGCAATAAACTTATGGGTAAACTAACTAGACACTTAGAGGCAGTACAGAGTGAAGATGTTAAAATCGCCAGGCTTCTAGCTATGGATATATATTCAGAGCAACGTCAAGACGGTTTTTGTTTCTTTTACGTGCTGGTGATTACTACCACAATTGCGAAGTACTGGCTACAAAAGAAGACGAATTAATTTTAGCCATACGGCCATCTTATGGTCCCTGTCCGAATTGTTTGGTTTTTTCTTGTTAAGTACATTATGACATCATCTAAAATATACTTGCCCTTCGCAAAATAAAAAACGCACTTACGTGACGTAAGAGATGAAAGTCACGCTCTTTTAGGAACCTTTTTCCCAACTGACCCAACTCTTGGTTTCAAAAAATATAATTTCAGTGTAAATCAGTACGATTTTATCCGTCAAACGATGAGGCAGTTAGGTAGGCTCGTGCTAGAAATTCGATCAATTAGTAATAATCTAAAGACTATTTCTGGCCTACTTCAACCCAAAAATTTTGACAGTTTAATTTCAGCTGTTCATAATTTATGTGTCGCATCGAAAAATCAAACTGACTCGTTAGAATATGGTATTCCGTCGTTAGCTCTTAAACTTGGAATCAGCCTTCGGAAGTGTGCTCAGATCGCTAGAGGAATAGCGTTAAGATGTGACTCAAAAAGTGACAGAAATATAAAAGACTTTCTTAACATCATGGAACTTGAGCGGCGTAGGAAGTTTTCTGCAACGGTTTTACGCACTTTGCACCAACGAAAAATGAATGAAACTAAAATACTCACAATGAATATTATTAGATTAAATAACTAAGTAATTTATTAAAATATTCGTGACCTATGAGAGGAGTCTTTATGGAAACTGGAAGTACTTTCAGCATTAATTTCTGGGGGTATGTTAAGTGTTTTTTTTTTTAATTTTAATTAATATAACAGAACTTTTTGATAAGTTTTGAGTAATTTCTTGGCAAAATTTGGTATAGTCTGGGTTAGTGTTAGTTTCGTGGCAAAACTTGCGTTAGAACCCCAAAAAATAGTAGGGGAGAGTAACCTAAGTCGGGACGGTAACCTAAGATGAGACAGGCCATTTATTCGATCATTTGTCAATGTGCTGCCATCTACCACGCCATGTGGAAACTTTCTTATAACGGTCTTCTAGTGTCCGAAATTTTTATTCATTCGCAATTGTCTGTGCGAAATTAGAGGTCGATGCACGTTTTTACGCTGTTTGATAAAATATTTTGTGTATTTTCTGTCGGGTTTCCACCGGTTAAAAGTAAGTATATTTTATTTTCCATCTGGCATGAGAATAAGGGCTTATTGCTGAGTATTTTTATACAATTGTAGGCTGTTATTCTTGTTCGCTATAAAATGAGGTTATAAAAGTTTTAAATGTATGAATGTTCCCTAAGATGGGACGTCCCATCTTAATATATCACATTATTGAGGAGTACTTTTCTTGCTACATTTTGCTATTTTAAAGCATTTGCAATTTGCATTTGCTATTTTAAGCATTTAACAGGAAAAAAGAAATATTCAACGAGAAACAACGTTACTGAGTTCTTCCAGAAACTGGTAGAAAAGTTTTTCAATTTCCTTCGACAAACTTCGTTTTTCTAAGCCAAAACTAATAACTTAGGTAATTATTACAAAGCTTAATATGTTTTTTTTTTCATTTCTTACAGATGCCGAACCTAGCCAAATATAAGTAGTCTAGTAACTAGACCAAATTTCGGTCGCCCCTAGTTTGCACTTTCTCCAGGTCTTGATTAATTGTTGTAATCTGGTCCTGTCTGCGGTGAAGAGTCTATGGGGGGGGGGGGGGGTGCTGTCATCTGCGAAACTGTAAACAGGAATATTCGTTTCGATCAGCAGGTCATTAATATAGATGAGAAACAGAGTTGGTGAAAGTATTGCGCTCTGAGGCACGCCCGCGTTGATGGTGAATGTGTCTGAGATGTGCCCATCAACTGCAACGTACAGAGATCGGTTCTTAAGGAAACTGACAAGCCAGCTGCAGAGAGAGGCTGGCAGTCCGAAGGACGGCAGTTTGTTGAGCAGCCCGTCATGCCAAACTCTGTCGAATGCCTTTGAAATATCCAACGCAATCGCTCGAGACTCTCCGGAGTTCTCAATTGCCCTACTCCATATATGAATGACATAGACCAATATATCTCCCGTCGATCTCTCTTCTTTGCGAAAGCCGTCTTGATTATCGCTGATTATTCTTGAGTAGTTGCTGATTGACTACACGTTCCATGACTTTGGAGATTATTGGAAGCAAGGCAATTGGGCGATAGTTTGAGGGCGTGGATTTCTTGCCTTTCTTGGAACAGGTTGGACTCGAGAGACTTTCCAAGAGGATGGATAAAACCCTTTTCCGTAAGACAGAGAAAAAAAGCCTGGAAAAAACGGGTTTGTTCGTTGGCACAGTTCTTTAGCACGATTGCAGGTATTCCGTCAGGTCCTGATGCCTTTTGCGTATCTAGTTCTTTAAGGATTTTGCGAATATCACGGTGAGAAAACTTGACTTCTGCCATGGTTGTGTTGATGTTCGGTATGGTGGGGAGAGCCTTGCCTTGGGGGACGTCTAAGGTAGAGTGCGATGAAAACATTTTGGCGAGCATGTTTGCTTTTTCCTTGACTGTAGTCACCGTGATGCCACGTTCGTCTGTCAAAGGTGGGAGACGTTTTTGTAAAGTTGTTACTCACTGCCTTTGCTACCGACCAGAAATTCCTGGAACAACTGGGGCATTGCAACAGTTTATTCCTGATACTTTGATCGTGTTTGTCCTTAGTTTCGTCCATCACACGCTTGCACTCGTTTCTCGCTTCGATAAAATAATTACGATTTTCAGCGGTCTGATTTTGCTGCCAGTACTTGTAGGCTTGTTGTTTCCTACCTACAGCTTTTTCGCATCTTCTGTCGAACCAGGGCTTTCCTTTTGATGGTAACTTGATGGAATTGGGGATGTATGCTTCCATTCCTGAGGAGATTATTTGCGTGATCTCTTCGCAGCAGACTGACGGGTCGTCAGTGCCAAAGCAGACGTCGAGCCAAGGAAAATCTAGGTAGAACTCTCTTAGATCGTCCCAGTTTGCAGAATTGTAATGCCAGATTTTGCGAGGCAATGGTGGATCCTTCTGTATGAGTGGCAACTTACACACCGTTGTAACAAGTTTGTGGTCGGAAATGCCCAATGGCGGACCAGTAACCGTGTACTGGTCAGGATTGGTGGTCAGAAAAAGATCCAGGAGGGCGGCGAATTCGTCCCTCTCTGAGATTCGAGTTGGTTCGTCTTCAAGTTGAGTAACTGATGACAAATTCTTCAGCTTCTCTACCTTCGTTGTCGGTCTTGTTGTGATGTTTGAGCCAGTTGGTGTTGTGGGCATTGAAGTCTCCCAGAACGATTATTTCTGAACTGGGGTGATCGACCTGTATTGAGTCAAAAGTGGTAGCTAGTGTTGAAAAAAAGCTTTGGTAGGCTCTATCGCTCGGAGGGCGATAGAGACAACATATAAACTTGGTGAATCCCTTGGCGGTGAACTTGAGCCACATGACGTCAAGGTTGTTCGGTTCGAGTGTTTTCTCGCGGTGACATGAAATATTCCTAACTTATGTCTAAATCGGGTATGTAAGTCGTAACCAGGCTAGGGGTAGTTAACTGTTGTTGCTGTAGAACATACTTGTGTTTCTGTAAGGGCTAGTATGTGTGGTCTATTTGCTTGTAGATGTTGGTGTACCGAATTTATGTTTGTATTTAGGCCTCTTATGTTGCAGAAATCTATTCTAAATTGGTTCGGTATCTTTGCTGTCTTTGCGTTTCTTTATTGGTGTTTCGCAGATATATTGCCCTAAGTTTTCTCCAATCTTATGGCATAAAATCGAGCCGAGGAAAGACTACAAAACCGACTCCAACAGCTTCTAGATTTGATAACATAGGACATATGGTACGTTATAACGAATCAGATAGGCGCTGTCAAGTTTGCAAAAAGAAGAGCAATTCCATTTGCGTCAAATGTGATTGTGGACTACACCCTAAGTATTGCTTTGAAAATTATCAGTGTTTAATTTGCATAAGTTAATAATGTTCGTTTAGCATAGAGTCCCTTTTAAGGGGCACTTTAAAAATGCATACTAAAAGTTTAAAAATCATAATTTTTATTTTTTTTTACTTTGGCGAAGTTTTTGTCAACCCCTTTGATAATTAAATAATAAAAAAACAATATTAATTTTTTTCCCAACTGTATGCATTAATGAGTTAAGATGCCACAAATGGGAATACATCCAAGGGATGACCTTGTATGAGTTATAAAACTGCTAAATCCCTTTTAGTTTCTTGTCTAAAGCCAGCACAAACGCACGTAAACGTTTGTCCGACGTCATTTTACACATTTTTGCTTGGGTTTTAACCTTGTAACGTATTATTAAATCAGTTCCGTGTACTTAAAAACATTGTCTTCTTTTTGTGAGAACTTAAAGTTTCCTGAGGTAAGAATTTCCAAGTGTGCATATTATTGATTTATTAATTAGGTTTATTTTAATAATATTTTTATTTATTTTATTCTGGCTACCTAACATCAAAATTGTCAGTTCCATGCCAAATTGGAGACACGAGACTGACGTTTGTACACGGGAATGACATTTTCATATAAAAGTAAGCCAATTTTTGTACAATTGAAAGGCCTTTGAAATTGAAAGGTTTTTGAAATTGAAACTTATTTCCAGAGGCATAATGAGCAAAATCAGTCCTGACGCACAAAAACGACGAAAAAAGGAGCGAGAGCGAGAACGTACAAAAAAAATACGAGAGGATCCTGTGCTAAGTGAAGAGCAAAAACAGAAATAAAAGCAAAAATATATAAGGCAGAAGAAGCAAGGGATAAGAAAAAGCATTAAATATTTAACCCGATGGGAACAACGTAAAAAACGAAAAGAGTGGAAAAAATACACATGATTACAGACTTAAAAATAAGATTGAAGCTGGAAATGTTAGACGACTAGAAGAAAACACCCCACCAGCTTCCGACAATGAAGCCGACGAGTTAGCTAACGCATCACGACAGGGCAGGAACAAGATAACCGCTAATAGAAACAAAGTGAAACGTTACCGGGAGAAAAGAAAATTAGAACAAAAAATTGAAGCTTTACCTAAACAAGTACAAATGTATAAAAAATGCTTCCAACGTCTAAAAAATCGAATTGAATTGAATTACTCAAGTAAATAAAATTTTGGAGGAATCCAAATCCGACAAAACAAAAATTGATTGTGTGAAGAAGAAACTTCTTTTCGGAGAGGTTATTAAACACCAGCTTCGTGATACTTGTAAGTACCTCAGAACATCTCGTGAGAAACAGGTTTTTAAAAAAATTGGGTCTGGAAAAATTGTGAAAAATATAACTTTACAACCGAATGTTCCAAGTATTCAAAATTTAGGAAAACGTCAAAATATAAAAGTGCAGATTTACTTCAGTACAAGCAACAAGATGGACCGCGAATAAAATTTGTAAAACGCTTGACAAAAAAAGTTCAAGAATTTTATGAAGATATAAACAGTCGTATTTGCCCTGGCAAAAAAGATTTTGTAAACAAAAATAAAGTAATGCAACAAAAGCGATTTCTTCTACAAACAATGAAAAATTTGTATTTAAGCTATATGAAGATCAATTCCCAATCCAAAATCAGTTACAGATTTTTTGTCGCAATAGGCCATTTTGGGTAAAAGTACTAAAAGTTGCCGACAGAGAGACATGCAAATGTTTAACACATTCTAATATCGAGCTAATGACGGACTGCTTATATTCTGATAAGGTGATTCCTTTGCAGGTAATTAAAGATATTTGATGCAATGATCAGAATGAAAATTGTCTTTTAAGAAAATGCTCACTATGCAAAAAATCTCCTATTTTGTACAATGATTTCGATCCTAACAGAATAATACAATATTTTAAATGGGCGAATTTGAAGCAAAGTTACTTTGACAAGAAATCACAACCGACGAAATATTCTAGCAAAGTTGCAAAAGCTACCTATCAGTTAAAATATGATCTACTAAAGAAGTTCGAAAATCAACTGCATTAATTTATGGCACATCAAGCGCGTATTTTCATTCAATACAAATTCGTAACCAAGGTAAAAGAATCATTGCACAAAAATGAATTACTACTACTACTGAAATGTTTGCTTGACTCGTTTAATTTGCACATGTTTGTCGATAGGCCCACTCGAACCACTGCACAGTCGTCTACCTTACTGGATTACATGTGTTCAAATTTTGATAGCGACATGGTTAAGTGTGACGTTATTCGGGCGGGCTTGTCGGATCATGAGGCGATTTCATGTAGCTTTAGTATTAAATGTGGAACGAGAGAAAAAAAAACTAGGCTTAAAGGTAGGTTGTACACAAGAGCAAACTATGGTAGGTTCTCGCAATTGTGTGCTGCTACTAATTGGCAGCCTGTCTTGGCCTTGAACAGTCCTTTGCGTTCATTTCATGGGATACTGTGTGACAACTTTAATTATTCATTTCCTGTCAGGTCTTTAAAACAAAAAAAAAAAAAAACAAAAAACCATGGATCACTAAGGGACTGAAAATTTCTGCTAAGAATATGCGGTCTCTTCATTATATTAGGAAGTACTTTTTGGATAATGAACATTTTATGGCCTATTTTTCCAAGTATAGACGAGTTTATAGGCATACTGTTGGGTCTACAAAGCACCTATATTATGGCAATAGAATCGCATACTCCAGCAATAGACAGCGAGAAACGTCGAGGATTGTCAACGAGTTGCGGGGAAGGAGTTGTGGGACTACAGGTGGGAACTCCAGATTATCCGCCGAGTAGATGAACGGCTTTTTTTTTGTTCCATAGCTGCATCACTGTCTGGCGTAATGCCCTCAAATGTCTGTTTTTCACAGTTTCTGGGAAATATTAATGTCCCAGATTCTTTCTTTTTATCCCCCACCGATATCGAAGAGCTTAAAAGTACTATCTCTAAAATCAAGAGAAGCGGAGCGTCAGGATGGGATGGAATCTCGATTAGGATATTTTTGGAGCTACCGGATGATGCACTGGGTGTTCTGGTGGAGTATATAAACCATTCTTTTTGCAATGGCAATTTTCCAGCTTGTTTGAAGGTTTCTACAGTTATTCCCCAATTTAAAGGTGGTGAACAGGACTAGGCAGCAAACTATAGACCAATTGCTCTCTTACCCACTTTATCAAAAATTGTGGAAAGATTGGTCAAAAAGCGAGTTGTGGGGTTTCTGGGTAGGCACGGAGTGTGGAGGTTTGAACAGTTTGGCTTCCAGGCGGGGAGGAGTACGAGTGTAGCAATATTCTCGTTTCTGGAAAATTTGTATATGAGTCTTAATGAAGGGGAAGTGGCTGCGGCAGTTTTCTGTGATATATCAAAAGCTTTTGGTTGTGTGAATCACAGGATACTGCTGCATAAGCTTGCCCTTTATAGATTCAGGGGTAGGACGCATGATTGGTTTGGATCATATCTGTCGGATCGAAGACAGAATGTTTCTTTTGGTGGCTGTTTCGGATCTTCAAGGGCTGGAATATGGCGTGCGACAGGGCTCTGTTCTGGGTCCCGTTCTGTTCTTGCTGTACGTAAATGATTTTGCAGATCTTGACGTGCAGGGTAAGTTTACTCTGTTTGCAGATGACGCCACAATATTGTGGCATGATAGAAATACCAATAGATTAAAAGATACTGTTAATTGCGACTTAAAAAAGATTAAACCTGGTGTGACGCCAATAGGCTTTCTTTAAATGTATCGAAAACCAGTGTTATGTCGTTTGGCAGTGAACTTGGGGAGATTCGTATGGGTGAGGCTTGCTGAAAAACGTTACTGAAAACAGGTTCTTGGGACTGTGCATCGATGATCGGCTTAAATTTGAGTGTCATATTGGTTCCCTAAGATCACGATTAGCTTCAAATTGTTACGCCATCAGATCAATCTCTGATCCATTTAGCCCTAATACAGTCAGATCCTCTTACTTCGCTCTAATCGAATCTCATTTGCGGTACGGAATTTGTTTCTGGGGTTCATGCTCGGGGCAATTATTTCAGAGTGTGTTCATTCTGCATAAGAGAGCTGTAAGGTATATGTTTAAGGCCGGGGTGCGTGAGTCTTGTAGACCTTTATTTTTGGAGCATGGAATTCTGACTTTGCCCTCCTTGTTAATTTTGGAAACGGTGTGCTTGATTTATAAAAAGCACAAGCCTCAATTGGTAACTAACCATGCACACGGGTTAAGAAACCCACACAAAATTTCACTTCCAATACCCACATCCCCTAAAATTAGAAACTCGCTAATATTTAATAGCAAGAAACTGTATAACCACCTGCCCCAAGGGATTAGACAGATACCTAATTTAACGAAATTTAAGAAAACAGTTAAGAAGCTACTGTGTGCGAGAGCTTACTATGGTGTGGATGAGTTCTTGGAAGATGTATTTTAATTGTACTGTTTGGTTTTTGACACTGTGTTTTTATGTTGTCTGTAAACATTTTATGCTATTGATAATTATGCCATTCTTGTTTGATATTTTAAATTAGAAATTAGTGTGTAAGAATAGTCTGTAAGTACTTACGTATTGATTAAGTTGTTTGCACTGATTGACAGTAGGTTTTAGAAACTAGTCCATAGGATTTCTTTTACCTTTTTTTCCTCAGCTTTGTCAATGAATTTTGTTCGAGACAATAGAGCATAAAAAAATACTAATACATTGCGACTTCAGTGAAGATTATAACTAAAAATACTTCGAAGAAATACAGTCATTTCACTTTGGAGGATCTCGACAAGTGACCATGCACACATCAGTTGCCTATTCGAATAGTGAGAAGACTGGATGTAAGACAGATAGCTTCTGCACACAATCAAAATCGCTGGAACATAATCCCGCCGCTATATGGGCTCACCTTTCGCCAATTTTTAAATTTTACGCGGACAAAGGAATTGAAAAACTACATTTCCTAAGCGACAGTCTCAGTACTCAATATATGAATAAAAGCATGTTTTCGTTCACTGCAAATCATGTAGAATGCTATTTTAAAGGTACTCAAGAAATTACATGGAACTATAGCGAGGCTGGCGACGGGAATGGAGCCCCCGACGGTATTGGTGGCCTTTGTAACGAACAGCTGACCGTATTGTCGTACAAGGCACATATATCTCTTCCTTCAATGATCTTCTTGCTGTTTTACGTCAAAATTATCCTGGTGTTAAATATTTTTAAATCTCTCATACAGACATCCAATATTTTAAAAATATAATCACAAATAGTCAAATACTAACATTTCTGGGATAATGAAAGTACGCCAAGTGAAAACCTACCCAGGAACACGAAAACTTTGGTTAAGATGCCTATTTTGTTATGATTGTCCCCAATATTGCAATCATTACGAGTTAGGTCTGCTTACGTATAACTTCGACAAAGAAAGCAACGACACTATGTGTAATGAAAACTTGTCAGAATTGACATCTAATAATATTACCAATAATGAACTCTCCCGCAGTGCCTTCCATTACTGGAAATATTAATTCCAAACTCAAACTTAGATATCAAGATGTATACAGTGATGATTTTTTACGAATAGAATATTATTTGTTGTTTTGTATTTTAATATAGCTAAGCACCTATGAAACTATGTTTTTCTCAAAATTTTTATGTTGTACGGAAGACTAGAATGTGTTTCTACATTATAATTTACTAGTATCAGACTGGCAATGTGAGGCTGATTTTTTTACACATAAACAATGACTCTATTGAATATAAACTGTTAAGTAAAATGTTGATTTATATTTTTTGAGTTTTCCTAATAAAATGTGTTTTGGAAGCCAACACTTTTTATATATTTGCACCCGTTGTCGCTCCCGTGTGTTAAGCTGACAGTTCCATGTAGCAAGTTGTCTGTCAGTTCCGTGCATCATGTTGTCAGTTCCATGTTTCACTATTCTCAAAAAACCGCAAAAAATCGAAAAATATACGTAATTGAGCAGGTTATCATATGGCGTCAGTATGTTTTAGGTCCGTTGCATCTATTAAGAAAATTATTACATTTTATTCCCAAAATTTTTATGCAAGACAGAAATCTTATCCAAATTACTCATTTTGTGGCAATCATCCATATAAAAAAAATACCAACCTGTATCTTAAAAGTTTAGACGTTTAGAACATAGGATCATTTACAGTGTTTTTTTTCTTAATGGAACCAAGAGTCACTCTACTATATATTAGCATGCCATTAAAGGGCACCCTGTATATCGCGAAAACAGGGTAAAATTGTATATCTATAATAATTTGGGAGATTCAAATAAACATAAAAAATAGAGGGATTAAAAAAACGATTACTTCCCAGTCCTAACTGATTCTTTTCATTTCTTTCTGAAGGTTTAGAGATAATTTCGACCACCAAATAGGATTTCACACCTAGCTACGTAAATTATCATTATCATTATCTACCTATATTTTCGTGTGAGTAACTTTAAGTTCATTTTCAACCTCATAAAAATGGAGAATTTTAAACTTACTGAATCTACCTAAATATGAAACCACAAAGGTAATATAAGAAAAGAGGCCTTAAGCCCAATGAAAGGTATTAGTTTTGCTATTAATCGGATATGAACATAACTATTTCTTTTTTTCACATGTTTACAACATTAGATGGAAATGTTCCTATAATAAATGGCGACATGCAGACAAAAGCTTGAATCGATAGCGCCACATATTTAAGGTTAAATTTATTTCTGATAACGCTTATATTAAAAAAAAACTGAGAGCCACTGTCTTCTCTGCTATCACCGATGGTGCAAGTGAAGATGCATTCCGACCTTTCAAGGGCTTTACTAGTTAGGTCGCTACCGGTTACATCAGAAAAGAAGAAAAGTATAATCATTTAAGTACCCTGCATACTGAACTGGTCGACGAGTTCATGTTTTCCGTTATTACTGGCATACTGTCGCAGCTCACAGCGGCTTGATGAGATTCCTAAAAGGTCAAAACTCGTCGCTTATATATTCGGTAGCAACAGAAAACACAATGAACCTTCGGGCTCATTATTTTTGAAGCTAAAAGTTTTATAACCAGCTACCGCTACCGATCCATAAACTTGCCCAAATGCCATAACTTCTCATCAGATAGAAAAACCCTCAAGTTCAAATAGAATAAATATTTTATCACAAGTTATTATTCGACCAGAATTTTCACCGTACTCCAACATACCGCAGTCCACAACCAGCGACGGTTCTTCAGAAGACAAAACAGACGGAAGTGAATATCTACCATTCTGTTACAAGTGACCAATTAAACAAAACATATTTTAGAACCTGAAACTGTAAAACGTAACACAGTAAACAAAAAGAGAATCGTCCAGAAAAATAATATTAACCCACACTCCGATCAAAAAGAAGTACCAGATTCCATCTCATCTCTAAACGCGAATTTTATAGCTTTACCCCTTTCATGTTCTACTCAGGTTGGTACTCAGCAAACGTCTTCAAACAGATGTATACCTTCATCAACTTTTCATGATTTAAACGGATTATCTGCTATTGGTGATCATATCAAAATTATTGAAGCCGCTAAGGACAAAGGAAGATTGGTTCATAAAAAGGGTATGCTTGCTATTTTTGTCAACGAATAGTCCAAAATGCGGCTCGACATTTTGAGCTATTACATAACAAAGAAACAGAGGTTGCTAAATTATTAGCGAAACCGAAATATTCCAAAGAAAGGAGAGATGAATTTAGTCCCCTTATTAGGGTGGGTAATTTTTGCCACAATACCGAAGTGCTGGCTACAAATAGAGGCAATCTAATATTAGTTCGACGTCCTACTGAAGTTGAATCAAGGTTTTTGCCCCAGCAGGCTATGGGCGTTGCCCGTATTGCCATATTGAATGACTCATTTGGTAGAGATTTCTCAACAGATTATGTTACAAACATATTGTCCTAATTACGTGATCATGACATAGGAACCTATTGCAAGGAAGATCTATTAATTCAAGGGTTTGGTGCTATGATCGAGAAATCTGGAACCACACGTTGTGATCTTATAAGAAAATCGATGAGACAACTGGCGCACCTAACTTTAAAGTTGAGAGAAATTCACAATACAAAAACGCAACAGATTTTCTTCTACTAGAAATGTTTGACCTAATAATTCAATCAACAAGATATCTATGTGTTACACATCAAAATATCGTACTAAGACCTGATTTTGAGTTTCCGTCATTGCATTGAAAATTGGGCATGCGTTGAAAAAATGTGCTGGGATAAAACGTGCTAGTTGCTAGTTGCTTACGAGGTGGAAAATTATTTGGCAACGAAAAATAGTTATGCTTTTTAAATCTAATGGACTTGGAATAGAGTAACAGAGTCTTATCGAATGCGCTAGCGTCTATGAATAATAGAAAAATGAATGCCATTAACAAGTAATTTAATGAAACTTAGTAGTTATTTAAATAAGGAAATAGCAAACGAACAAATTTCTCCATCAGAATGTACAACAATTAAAACATGGAGTCGGCTTGCTTTCTTAACAAGTAAAAGAAACTCACCTTAGACCTTTAGAAAGTTGAATTTCCCAAATCCTCTACCGGCAGTGAACTGGAGGTCTATTCGGTACTTATCCGTCTCTTGGCAAATTTGGCAAGGGCCTGAGTCAGTTACCCGACTTTTAAAAGTGGCTGATCAGAACCAGGAATTAGCTAAAAACACAAAAGACCAACAGAACTCGGTTATAAAGTAAGGTTAGTTAAAAATTCTCCTTGCTAATTTCAACTACGCAGTTAAATGTTCCTGTAAAAGTTAACGAAATTTACGATAAATATACTAAAATAGATTGAGTAGAGGGTCCACTAAGATCATTTATTCAACAATACTTTACAAAAAGCCCAAAAAGGCCCGGAACAATTATGAATACAATTTCTAAATCTAGATTAGAAATCTATAATAGATTAAAGTATTGTCGTCTAAATCATTGATTGAAAATCCCTCTAGAACCTGAAAATTGTCTTTAAGACACTCCTAAAACAAAGAAATAAATTTGTTAAGTTAAAAGCGGAATGAGCAAAAAAAACCAAATCACATTCGACCAAAAATAAAAATGGGCTCTCATCTTCACGCGAAATTGGAGACAAAAGTAACGTTCCCGTTCGATTTTTCAGCCGGTCCAACTCGCATTCAAAGGAGTAAGAGGGAGACCATCAATTAAAATCACGATATTACTATCGCCCTCTATTCAAAGGCCAGTATAATAAAAATATTTTTATAGAAAACGACGTAAAACTAATACGCCTATAATTCTAATGATAGCTCCACCTATGTACAAAAGATCTAACTTCTAGCGAAATCTTCCCTAGATACCGAAACCAAATCGTATGTATATTTGCATAAAAATCACTTTGCAATATAAAAATCTTAAAACCTGAAAAACCATGTAACGATTTATTTCGTTACAACAGAAACCTCAGGTATTTTACAAAACAGTGACACGAATCCTTTATCGTTCTCAAGAACGAATCGTCTAAATTCTGAGGAAATGAACGCATTAAGGAAAGTTATTTTGGAATTTCCACACATTTTTCATAACCCTAATAATAAGTTGACCTTTACCAACAAGATTAAACATCAAATCAAAACAACTTATAGATACCCGTACGTCCATAAGAAGGAAGTTGATGATCAAATTAATAAAATGTTGGAGGACGGCATCATCCGCCCATCTTGTTCACCGTGGTCATCACCTGTCTGGATAGTCCCCAAGAAGGCAGATGCCTCTGGAAGACAAAAATGGAGAATGGTGGTCGATTACCGCAAGGTTAACGAAAAAA